>UNPR01000373.1:0-22162 GCA_900536425.1 Hymenoscyphus linearis | reverse complement strand
GGGGGGGGGGGGGGGGGGGGGGGGGGGGGGGGGGGGGGGGGGGGGGGAACTTGAAACTATGGGTGGAATGGGAGGGCTTGCAGTCGATTTCAGCAGCACTGCTGTCTCAGCAGTTGATTCCTGAAAAATGTCCTTGAATGCAAGAAAAAGACCCATTGGGCAAACGGAACCTGAGATAACTTTCGTAACTTTGCTATAGGGTGACTGTGATTATTTCATAATAAACCGGCAAAAGTATCCCTAAGTCAATTGAGAAGTCCTAATCCAAGTACTAGGCGACAAGTCTGAGCCATTTGCCTTTTTTACACCAAAACTCACTATTAACACTTCGGAATATACTATAGAGGGAGGGCTATTGAAATCCTATAATATTCGGAGGTAAATCCATTAAACTTAACAAATAATTTAATTCTCTCTCTTCTGTTTTAGCTAGATATTACGAGGTATAGAGTAAAGAGCTTGTAAACTAGTCTATTTCTTTTTTAATTCTTTTTAGAAAATGGGTTATTGTACTAAAATACGCCTAGATCTAGCACTGAATGCAAACAACTCTAGAATATTATGATATATACTTCTAAAGACTGCCTTTGGCCTTTGGTATATCATATACCTATACTATAGGTAAATCGTTGATTTCGGGTGGTGTTCGGCTAAATGGCTCAGACTTTCCGACGGGTACTATAGCTCGCGTTAAAGCACCTGTGAGTATCAAAATCCCCTGGAAAGTGACTTCTACAGCCTTTTAGATGTCATTCGAGAGACTATATATGTAATCAAGTTTCAATAAGGAGACCATCGAAAGTATTCCATTTAAACTCCGCCGCGATTTGCCGTAAGACCACATAAAAACATCGCCAGATTGAGACTATTTACTTAATTTTCTTCTATCATTCCCAGATTACCACAGTTTTAAGTCATAATAGAGCAAATTTATACCAATAACATCGCATCGAGCAATGCCCACCGTGAAAATCGGTCTTTATGTCCGAATAAGCACTTCAGGCGCATGATAGGGGAGAAGAGCGATGCGAAGCAAAACTAGACGAACAGGTCAATGGCATGATGAGAAAGATAAAGGGCCAGATACAGAGTAGGAAGAAACTCTACCCTGGACAAACTGATGATTGAAAGTGGGTAATTATCTACAAGTTATTGTTTCCAAACGAAATTATACCATATCCATGTGAGTTTTTGTAGATCGACAATATGTTCTCGTGGTTGCGGAATGTGATCGCGAATTCTATTCATGTATAGATTTCGAACTGGTTCCCGATTACAAGGGCGGCACCGGAAGACCGCAGTCACCCGTCTCTATCAACATAATCTAATATGAGGGTTATTGACATCGTGTCCTTCCTGAGTTTGCTAGGAACTCCCTCCAGCCTGGACTCAATAATGAGCTGTATCCTATCGAAGCATAACTACATAGTCGGATGATGGATAATATCCCTAGGATACCTAAATAAACTTAAAACGGTATAAGATACTATTACCCGCCCAACACCCCAACACCCTAGACACCTATTACACTCAAAAGTTCTAATATACGGTTCAAAATTATAGATGTTCTATACAATTAGGCTAATTGCATAAAATAAAAACAGTGTAACGTACTATTTCTCACGCTACCTCAAGCAGTACCACACAGATAAAGTGGTTAGCCAGCTACATACTCGAGATCCCTGGCTGGGAACGTATATCACTGGATATAACTCTCTTGATCAGTTAGCTCTTGTTGCTTTGGCCCAAGAAGTCCTTTTTAGGGTGATTTATAGTAGGCATACTATACAATGAGTGTTTTTGGGTGTATTTCTTACGTGTTTAAGGGATTTGCTGGTTTGAAGGCGGTTATGTGGACTGAGATGGAAGGTCTGTGGGTGGGGTTTGCTGATGTCTATTTTACACCGTTCGCTTGCACCTTGGCGGGGACAGACGTATTGTACGAGAGAAAAAGGTACGTATGTGGAATTGATAATCCGAGTCACAAGTGAAAAGAATGCACATAATCTTCATTTCCAAAAGGTCAGCTTGACCCCTCCCCCGACCAATCAAGTCCAATTCCAGAACCCAACAAAGCCCCATTACCTCAACTCAAAAGCACAAGAGAAAATTTCTTATTCTCAAAAATCACATATATTACTATATACAATATCCTACCATACTCCACAATAAGAACTTAAGTATTATACCCAAAATCACCCCCCGCAGAATCCTGTCCCGGATTTGCCTCCTCATAATTCAACACCTTAACCAACCTAAAGTACCCCGTAGTAATTAACCCCGCCATCCCCGGTCCAATCCAATAAATCCAATGATAAGTGGGAAACACCCCTGATACAACAGCAGGTCCGAAGCTCCTCGCTGGGTTTAGCGAGCCGCCTGTGTAGAAAATGCCTATATATTTATCAGTATAACTTCCAAGTTAGAAAATGGGCTTGGTGGGGAGGAGGGAGGGCACAAACCCGCAATCTCAGCAACAAAAAGCGCAAGCCCAATACCGATAGGTGCAATAAACGTATCCTTACTTTTCTCCGCCGCAAGCATAAGAACAGTGATGATTAGGAGACAAGTAAGGAACATCTCGATGAACAGTCCTTGCGTGATTGTCGTTCCTGTTCGCAGGGTCGTGTTGACTAGTGATATGGGTCCGGGGAACATACTTTCTACCAGGCCTGCGGCGGCGATGGCACCGAGGATTTGGGCGGGGAAGAGAATTATTCCGCGGATTGGGGGGAGAACTCCTGAGAGGACGAGGCCGAGGGTTACCTGAAAGAATTAGTTTTAGTTTTGTGTGTGGAAAGGTAATGGAGGTGGGAGACAAACCGCAGGATTAAATAATCCACCGCTTATACGATACCATACCCATACCGTGACGAGTAAACTAAATCCATATCCCAAACTAATAAACACGACCGTTTGCGGCGTCACGACATCACTCGTTCTCATCTCAATAATCGACATGATATGTGTCGCGAACCCGAAATAAAGAAACATCATCGTTCCAATGAACTCCCCGGATGCAGCAACGAAGTGACATTTGAGCGCTTTGCTGTTGAAATTCTGTGCTATGATACCTCCGCGGTGCTCGGTGTTGGGATGCTGTGCGACTCGTGGACTGGGATGGGGACGGTAGGATGATCGATGGGAGTTGACTGAATTTCGGTGTGGGTTTCGTTGGGTGCGGGAGTTGGTGTGGTAGATGGGGAGTTCTTGCTTCCGTGGGGAAGAAGGAGCCATGATGAGGAGGTATTAGAGATGACGAGTTGGTATTATCAGGTTAACTATTCGAGAGGGAGAGGTATGGTAAGTTGTCACGATTGGCTATTTCGAACTAAATCAATCAATCAATCTTGATTGGTATCTTTCTCTCGTGACATGAATAGATAGATCATAGTACAAAAGCCCAAAGAAAAGTCATTGATAACACACAACTCGAGATGTGTGAAAATCCACACTCAATCCTTTACAGACTTAAAGACAAAATGAAATCGAAAAACACTTCGAATCCCCAAGAAAGGCAAGGGGGAAATATGCCTTAAGAAACAAAACGCCCCCTTCGATCACTGCATGTCATCATGTACATGGCATTAATGTACGAAGATCTCGGCACCAGGTGGTGGGCTCGGTCCTTCGCTCGAGTAATGGAAGAGTTTCTGGGCCTCGTGGCACTTGCATGGACCACTAGATCGCTAAGCCGGCCTTTGGCTGATATGCGCGGGTGTTTCAGTGAGAAGTGGGGTGGGATCGTTTAATGCCGTCAGAGGCGTTCCTCGCTTGTCAACTAAGGGGTCGTGGCGCATTTTAGCGAGGTTGAGATTTCGATTGTTTAGAGGTTCACACGCTAAATTAGGTACTTCTATAATTATTTTGAGAGAGGGGTAATGTATTGGAAACTTAAGGGGCTGCAAGAATGAGTGTCAGTATAGAAGTACTAGAGTTTCTCTTCTACTAATTCGCATCTAAGTGCATCTCGACGAGAGGAAAATGCCAATTGATGTCAAATTCTGACTTTCCCACTAAATAAGGCGATCTCTTGAAGACACGAACTTTAGTCTAGAAGACCCACTCGTCACTCTGACATCAGGAAGTGGTGCAGGAAAAGGCAATCTTTTCAAGGGTCGTGCTACAGCAAAATCAGACGCTTCAAATACATGTCAACTCCTCGCTCCGCAGATGCCACGGACACTTCATAGACCAATTAACTCAACGCCAAATCTGACGATTCGGTAAAGCTATGATCTTTGCAGGGACCTTACTGTATAGTACAGTACTGATTGACTATTTTAAAAGAGAGTAACCCTACTTGAGTAGAAGTGTAGATCTAAATACGATCCAACGATCGCTATCACGTCTGCTGACCTGAGTATTGTAAGCAGGAAGAAAAGCAGGAGAAATTTTGGTAAAAATAAAAGTTATTATATACGACTGAGATACTTTAGGCACTTACGAAATATTACTCTACCAATTAAAAAAGATTATCTTGGGACTTTGGAACAATCAAATCGTTTGAATGAATTCCAGTAATACTTTGACATGGGTATTCGTTTCACTAAAGTGTATATGTAGATCTTGTGAATCACTCGTTCGAAATTCATCGTCAACGCAAGTCAACTTAAGAGAAACCAGCATCGCAACATTTAACAACGAAGCTCAGCTTAATAACAAACTCAAACATGTGTTAGACGAGGCAATACGAACTCACATGTGTTCCCAGGTTCCCACATTATTAGTATTCTACCGTAACTTCGCGAACTGTAAATATACGTAGATAGCGCCCCAGCCAAAATTAAAAAAAGAGCAAACCACTCTTCTATCACGGATATCCTAAGTCCAGTATCGTATATAAAATTCCAACTAATTGTTTCATCTATGTATCGCTGAACCCTTTTGCAGTGGATAATAGACAGACCTTGGAGGTTAAGGCGTTTGCTGTCATATTACTAGTTTATTTATGCTATAAGGTTAAACTCTCGCTGAGAAGCATGTTTGGATGACCGCGGGAGATTCAGAGCAAAGAGGGGGAAAGTAAACGTAAAATTGTTTAGTTTCATAAGAATGAAAGGAACAATGTTGCGTCAGCCTTGGTGGACGATCCAATCAGTAGCTACCCCACCGCCAAAATGGGGCCAATTAGCCACAGCTGTACCTTGCAGCCCCCCGCCTACCAAATCCTCCGTCATCTTCACTTCAACCAACTCCATCTTGCCCATGGAAAGCGTGGCTACCTTCAATTCAAGTATATCGGGAGTTCTCTATTTACCACTCGCTTACGATCGCTACGAAGATAAGTTATTTTCTCATTCTTCCTCTCTACAGCATTTTCTTGTAAGTTGCAGCAAAAGCATGCTTCTATAAGACCACTAACTCGAACTTCTCTCTTCCCTCGTTCACTTTTCCCCGCATGTCTGTGGCGCTTTCCCAATCGTGTGACGGTGTACATCGTCTGTACACTCTCATTCTTTCCTTCTCCTTTTCTTTCCTCTCGTTTAGAGCTGATTCTACTTCTCTGACTTCATATCTCCTCGATGTCTTGATAACTGTTGTGAGTATGCAAAAGCGTACGAGGTTGCTATTCCTGTAGCCCAAAAGGCCAGCTAAAGTAGCTACTACTAAGCTAATATCCCTGTACAACCTGAGGTGGGAGTGAATAGCTCAGAAGTTCGACAATATCTCCAACTTCTCAACCATCTTATCTGCGAGCAGAGTTCTTTCCTTCGACCCAGTTCCTTTCCATCATGACTCCTTCCTATTCCCACTTCCTTTATATCCTCCTCCTCAGCAGTCCCCAAACATCCCTAGGAAAAGATTGTTTTGGTGCGATTATCAGGAGTATAAATTTGCAACTACTAGAAAGAGAGGGGGTAGTATATAACCCAAATATATGTCAGTATATCATAGATACCCTACTAGAAAAGTTTAAAAAGACCCTTAGACAGCTATAGCTGAAACTCGTAACTTCACCCCCTTCACCCCCCAATCCCCTACAAATCTTAAAATTGAACTAAAATAAAATGAAAGAGCCATTCGGGAACCCATTATATTCCGCAAGCGTCAACAACTCCTGTTCATCAAGTATCTGGAATGGTACTGTACAGCAAACCTGATTATCACTTCTTCCGGGATCACCTCTCCGCTTAGCGATACGAGGATTTACGATGAATGGGTTACACGGGCTACACCGTTGATACTGGTGACTTTTACTAAGAGTATTACTGTTAAGACTCCTAGTTGAGGTCCGAATTTTCCGGATATAGACATCGTTTTATATGCGGTGCTTAACCGAAACATCCAAGCTTGGATACAATATAAATAAACGACTTCCTGGAACTCGAGCGTGATTCAGCTGCAAACCTCGCGTCAGCTTTTATATAATATATCACTGAGTGCTTGTGTGCTTACTAGAGGCTGAGAATCATCACTTCCATTGGCTCGCGTTTTCCGTATGCTGTACACCCCCCTCCCCACACGTCAAATTCGCGTGCTGTTACACAGATCGACAACCCGCCAAAGTTCTAATTCGTGTTTGAAAGCTAGGAGTTGATTCAGCTTGATGCCACTCATACGTCATATTATATACCAATCCTTCAACCTCTTTCTTGCCATCTGGGGAGATCTCGATTTACACCTATATACACGACAACGAAAAGCACCATGAGAGAAACCAAATCTATTCGAGTGATCTCGATACCCCATCTCCATACCTCCATCGAAAAAACGATAATTCCTTTTCATTGTTCATACAGTATTTATTTTCACCGTTCATCATGGCCGAAACAGAAACAAACCTAACATGGTCCAACCTCGACTTCACACAAAGCTGCAGCGCAGCAGCCAACTTCAACGCGCACTTCTGGGAGAACTTCGACCCGGATCATCCAGCGTTCCTCAGAACACGACATGCTATTGAGACGTTCGTCTTGAGTGCACTTCCACGTGGTTCTTCGGAGCCTAGTACGTGCGAGATCATGAATTGGTTTGAGAGGGAACTTACAGAGCCCAACACCCGTGTGATTCCGAGGATGTATCAGGATTCCTTCGAGGATTGTAGGGTGCAGACTTGTGCGAAGATTGAGTATTCTTTGAATCCTGATATTTCGGGGATTGGGGTGAGTTTTAGTTTTCTTTTCCCTTTACGAGGGGCCGGGAAGAGGTTTGGGTTGGGGATGGAGATGTTGATATGTTATATGTGTAGATGAGAACTGCGTATTGTATGGAGGCCGTGATGGTTACGATATATCTTGTGATTTACATACTCCAATCCCTTCATCTCCATCGCCATCGCCATCTTCACCAAACCGCCCATGGCCAACCATCACCCAACACCTCCAAACAAGGCACCCGACCCCCACCAAGAAGAAATCACACGCTGCGTAAATGGGCCCTCCGCTTCAAATCCGCCGCCGAATTCACAATCGCAGATTTCCTCAACACCGCAATGGTATTCAACCTCTCAATCATAATAGCAGGCCTGGTAATCGCCCTCTCCTCCCGCTTCCGAGTCTACGACATGCTCCAAGCAAGCCTAGTAACGGGCTTCTCGCTCTCTGTCGTGTTAGCCATTTGGCCCATGCAGAGAGAAATGAAGGAGAGACAGGTCTTGCGAAATAGCTTTTTGGGACTTAACCTAGTCCTTTCTCTAGCCGAGATCTCGATCATAATCTACAAACAACAAGCCTCACGGCATACGACGAGGAAAGAAACGTTGTGTCTACCACAGGTTTTCACCTCGCTTAGTGAGCCGTCGCCGTATTTTTACGTGGTGCAATTACTCGTTGGGATTGCGATATTTCTGGTTTTCTTGTTTTTGATACTCGAGTTGCTGCGCACGAACGGGGCTGCGAAGAAGGTTGGGAACATGAAGATTGTTGCTTTCGTGGCGAGATTACCGATACCCTGGTGGTGGATTGTTTGTTTGTACGGGTATTGCAATCTTTGGTTGACGCTTGGCGGGCTCTTTTATGTGAGACATCTTGTGAATACTAACCTTCATGAGTCGAATGGGGATACGAGTTGGGGGTTTGGTCAGGTTATGGCGTTGGCTACTTGGTTGCCTAATCAGGCTGATTTTGTATATTTTCTGATCTGTAAGTTTTTTCCACCCATTTTCTCCTTTTCGGTTGGAATTATTGGTTGGAAGGGTATGGGAATGGGTACTGATATGGAACAGTTGGTGTACAGCGCGGCTTGAGGGTTCGTGTTAATCCTGCATGGGGGGAAACTTATGTTGCCCTTGAGTTTGAGGAGTCGGAGCGTGGTCGTGAGATGAATAATGCTGAGGAATCGAGGTTACATCAGCCTTCGGATCAGCGGCATACCTTTCCCCTCTGACTTTCATTGCTTTGATGGTTGGAAGGGTCGACTTAATTTGCGGCAAGGGATCACGAATTGATCACTAGAACTTGTTGTTCATGTAGAAGTAATATTACAGCGTGAAAGAAAATGGTGAGCAGCTAAAACTTTCTAAACGTCGATTATTACTCAATTAGAATAGATTTAACTAGAAGTACTTAGTAGTCCGTCTAATAATTTATGGGTCAAGTAATCTTCAATGCTTGGTGTCGGAATATATCTTATTACATGGCGTATACTACATGCTTGCGCAGGCTTGTTGCGATATGCCTTCGCCAAGCCTCGCTACGTAGCGCAGGCTATATGCTTGCGCTGGCTGGCTACTCGTATTACCCCTTATTTCTAGGTATAGGCTACATGCCTCGCTGAACGTATACCGTATATATAAGCTGACACGTATCGCAGGCTACATGCCTCATGCTACATATACTGACTGACACGCTGTAATACAGCTGACGTATCGTAATTACGATACGTATGCGAGTGCTTGCGAGTGCAAACGAGGGAGGCCACGTGACGTGGCTTCGATGGATATATTAAGGACCAGTAGCCAGCACTTAATTAGACAAGACGAATATAATATGATACCAACCACAGGATTACTATCGTATTTGTCCCATTGACCTGATAGTCAAACCGACACTTGGGTTAGTATTGTGGATGATACCAGGTTTACTAATTGATATCAATTTCTCTATCTAGTTAAGATAATAATGATTAATTAAGGTCCATACCATCTAGCCTGTAGAACCATAATTCTACAAATAAAAAACCCCCATCTAATATCCACTAAATAATCTTAACTCCTTCATAATTCCATCACAATAATATTTATCAGTTATATATTAGTTGCTGAAACAAAGGTGGTTTAATCATAGAGTAAATAATTTAGATTAATTTCTTTATTTATCTAAATAATAATAATCGTCACTGATCTGATAATACAACCAACAGGCTGCCAGAAAGAAGCTCTCAAAATAAAGTAATACTTGTATTGATTGTATATTCTTACTTTTTTGAAAGTGCACCGCCCAGCTCAAACTCGCTCAATACCACGCCAACCAATCAGCGTGAAGCAGAGTCGACTCATACACCAAACTTTTCAAGCTCCTTCACGCCACGGAAAAATTCACTATTCTCAACACACCTCATTTTTGAAAAGACCATCTAAAGACATTCTAACATTCATTGAACCAGGAAACCTCCCAGAAGAAAAACAACAATGACAGACACCAAACCCCAAGCCCCAGATTGGACCGCGGCCTTCCCAGCACCCCGCGCCACCGTCCCATCAGTGACCGGCGACGAAGTCATGAAAATGTTCGACGACATGGATATCAGCCGTTCAATGCGAGAATTCCTCTTAGTTGACGTGCGACGGAACGATTGGGAGGTTGGTTCATTCACTACCCCGCAGTCCCTCGTAGTTGACGGAAATACTCGTATATAGGGAGGAACCATCAAAACATCTCTCAACCTCCCAGCACAGAGTTTCTATCAAAGTCGGAAGGTGCTTTGTGATCTTTGTGATAGGGCGGGGATTAAGATGGTGATTTTTTATTGTGGTATGTGCCGCTTCCTGTATAATCTAACCCAGTTTTTACAAGTGTTTAAGCTTAATTGGTCTTTGTAATAGGATCGTCAAATGGAAGGGGTCCAAGATGTGCGAATTGGATGCAGGATTATATTGATGACATTGCGAAGTTTGGAATGAAGAGTGACTTGAAAGTGAGGATTTTGAAGGGTGGTATTAAGGGCTGGGTGAAGGAGTTCCAGGGGAGTTTGATGGAGGGGTTTGAGGAGGATAAATGGGATATGGGAGATTAGTGAAGCATGATCTAGAGTAATACAATCGTCAAGAGCCTTTTTGATTCTCATATCTCGTCTCGAAAGTTTCTGAGAATTGGAAATCACCTCTCTTATCAAGATTTGAGAAGAAAGAAGAGGCTATTTCATAATACAAAGAGGAAATGAACCGCTCATTTTCCCTCTCCAGTTCTAACTGAGAAGTTGGTCTTGATAGTGGAGCATGAGAAGTTTGACGACTCGGCTTCATTACAGGCTTCGCCATTGCCTCCATCTTGGCCTTTCCAGATTGGTCGACTCCTACGAAAACAATAGCATTGTCAAGCCACGGTAACTCTCGATAGAAACCCAGTTTCAAGGAAAGTATTGCAGGATTCTGATAGCCTTGGGCGACATGAAATATGGTATTTTATTGCAGAGTCCGAAAGAACGCCATATTCGCCCTTCAAATGCGAAACTTTTGATTGTTCCTCTCCCGTCGAATGTATGCGGTCTTGTAGATTTCGTATATCCAGACAATTTAATTTCTGTCTTCCCGACCTCCTCCAATTCTCTCCAAAGCCTCGAGCATGACAACGGAATTTCCTCGAATAACCTATTGAACCGTTAGCCACAATCCCTTGAACTTCGGACATAGGAGAGAGCTAACCACCATGCCTAATCTGACTTTCTCTCCTCCATCCTTCTCCTCGACTGCGTCATCCAGCACAATGTTCAAGAAGACCTATTTCCCATTCATTAGCCCAGCTCTCACCGCGGGGTAGAGCAGAACATACATCGTAACCTCTCAATACGCCAATAACCTTTCGACTTCCGTTCAGCTGTACAAAGAGCCTTTTATCGAGGTACTGCGACAATGTGTTAGTTCTTCTGGTGCTTGGACGAATACATTGTCAACATTAACGCGCCCTGCAATTCAACCTGCTGCCGTGAAGCTTTGCGACCAGGGCGAGCTGGCAAAAAGAGAATTTCAGGATGGATACATACCTTCTTTAGCTCTGGCTGAGCTTGAGGCATCTTGAAATATGGGGAGAGATGCTGCGATTATGAAGTCGAAGTTGTGGGGTACGATGTTGAAGTCGCTGGTCCAGCAATTTGGGATAAGAACTCGCGCTAGCTTCAAGGTCACGTGTTGATACGAAATCGCGTTGCCCTGATCTTGAACCTTGAGGTCCTAACTCCATTCAAACCTAGCTTTATTTTCTGAACATAAACAAATCATCCTTGTAGTTCTATGAGACATATATTGTCCTAAAATCTTCACAATGAAGTCTGGGTTTGGTTCAAAGCGGAAAGCTAGAAAAATCCAAGTCAACGACGAAGAAGACGAACCAGGCGCAAAAGATCCCCAACCACCAAAGGACTCTGGTAAGTTCCCCAAAGCTACAGCTACAGCTTTGAACCCCGCTGATCATAAGAAGCCAGCTAACAGCAGACCATTAGCCCCTATCACATCCACTACCTCATCTTCCAATCGAAAGGCATTCAAGAAATCGAGTTTGCGACAAAGTATCGCATTTAATGATGACGACGACGAAGAGACGGGTAGTAGTGGAAACAATGCCACGAATAAACCCTCGATCGGCCGCTCAAATTCTTTAATGAAGAAGAAGAAGGCTGCTTCTTCTCGGCTTTCTTTTGGGCCTGGGGAGATCATTTCTGGGGATGCGGCGGAGGCTTTGGAGGATGATGAGGCTTTTACACCCAAGAAGGCAACTTTGGGACGACGTGTTATTGAGGGAAATGCGTTTCGAAAGTCGCTACCATATCCAGTACGGAGCGTCGAGGATGATGAGGAGAGACCGACGTACAGTAAGGACTATTTGAATGAGTTGAAGAGCTCCACGCCAAATAGGCCTGTTGAATTACAAAATGTACAAGCTACGGTTGAGGACGAAGAGAGCTTGGATGCCAGCGAATTGGAGGGAGCAATGATTGTAGATCTGGAATCGGTGGCACTGGCGCATATACCCACCGAAGCAGAGATTAGGGAGAAGAAAGAAAGAAGGGCAAGGTTAGCTCAGGAGAAGGATTTCATATCATTTGACGATGTGGATGACGATCGACGACAACTATCACTACTTCCACGAAAGAAAAAGGTGGAAAGTCGTCTGGTGAGAGATGATGAAGATGTAGCAGAAGGATTCGACGAATTCGTCAACGACGGTCGGGTATCACTCGGGAAAAAACAAGAACGCGAGGCCAAACGAAAACATCGCAAGGAGATTGCGGATATGATTGCTAAAGCCGAGGGGAGCTCAGATGGGGATTCAGATGATTCCGAAGAAGAACGGAATGCGGCCTATGAAGCTGCACAGACCCGAGCTGGTATGGATGGTCTCCACAAACCAGACGACGATGAAGCTGCCGCCGCTACGCAAGTACCGTCTAAGATCACCCCATTGCCGGTTTTATCGGAATGCTTAGCACGGCTGCAATCTACCCTTAGTTCGATGCAGCAAGAATTAGCACGGAGGAGCAAGAAAGTTGCGGATTTGGAAAAGGAGAAATCCGAAATCCTAGCAAGAGAGACTGAGGTGCAAGAGTTATTAAAGCAGTCTGGGGAAAGGTTTGCTGCGTTGAAGGCGGACTTCAATGGAGCAGTTGCAGATCCGAAATCCTTGGCTGAGTCTTTGAAAAAAGATGCACTTATGGAAGGCATGGGAAGTGATAGAGGATTAGAAAGTTTTGGGAATACCCCTACTGTAAGACCGGATATTGAAGATATTGGTTAGTTATTAATCTACCAACCAAATTCCTAATTAATATCCCACAAATTTGCAAAACTTCCTAAAATTCGACTCTCCTTGAGAGACCCGAGCTAGACTGGTCGCGGACCACCCGCACCACCGTATAAACACCCAAAATATTATATGTATATATATAGAAGAAGATACCCCCAAAGCAGTCGAGTGAACAATTTACACCTCGGTACTGTTCTTTGCCTCACCCACCCTTCACGTCTTTAGATCTCACGGTTTCCATAATCCTTCATCCATCGTCCCGGGAAACTCCTCTTCTTCATACTCTGATCCGTTTTCCCCAAATTGTCAGTCATAACCATCTCAGTCTTGACTTCCATCTGGCCCCCCGGGCCACCCATTATCGTCGGTACCACACCCGCTATTCTCATTAGCTACAGTTCCCAAATTGAAAGATGAAAAATGAACTTGTGCGATGTGAAGTGAAGCGAAGCGAGAACCAAGAAAGAAAGATGGGAAATGGGAAAACATACTCTCACCAACCGGTTTCGGGGGTGTGACCAAAATCACATATACCCCATCCAACTGCGTCATCCTCCGAATCTCAATTCGATCCTCGGGTAGTTCTTTTACAACCTGGTTATCTGCCAGAAGCGGGAGGAAGACGCCTGAAGATGCGTTCAAGGGTCGCTTGTAGACTGTGAGCATTGTTGAGGGGGAGAAACCTGCTGGTCGCATGGCGGCGAGCATTGCTCTATTAACTAAATGAAGAATTTCATCAGTTGAAAATTCAGGTATGAAATGGAATGAGATTGGATTCAGTAAGAAAGCGAGGGAAGAAGAAAGGGGAGTAAGGAAGGGGAATACATACAAGGAATACTCATCGTAACATCCATCTTCCCAAACGGCTCACTACTATTAACCACCCACGTATAACTATTCAACGGTTCCGTCCCAGCAGGCAAAGTCCCCTTATTAATCCCCGCCTTAATCTGAACATTAAACTGCATCTTCTGCTCACTCTGCACATTAAACCGCGTCCCATCAATCCACTCACTCTGCTGCGTCCCCGGCCCACTGGACAAATGCACCGTCCTCGTCTTTCCATATCCAAACTGCAAAAAGATATTCGACGTATCGACTTGTTTCCTTCCTACTAAGATGTACTCCCCATCAATCTGCGTCATCTTCACTAACCGCGTCGTATTCTGGGTTGAGTGAACATTCCTGATTTCATCGTTGATCACCCAGCTTTTTCCATCCGCGGCTAGGACCGCGATGTAGGTGTTTGCTGCGGGGATACTCATGTTTTTTAACATCTCGGGAGAAAATGGGATTTCGAGTTTGGCGATTAGATCTTGTGCTGAGTCGTTGGTTTTGACGATATATGAGTACTTTGATATAGCCACGAAACCTTCCCCCTGGGTTCCGCTGATGAAGTTTGCTTGGAGGGGTTGTGGGTTGGCGGTTACTACTACGGTTCTGGCTTTGGGGGAGAAGACATCGATTACGAGGCCGTCTTTGTAATCTTGGTCGGTTCGTTTCATCTGTCATATATTAGAGAGAAATCCAGAGAATACTTGTTTGTACAGAACAGGAAATATCTTACCCCTCCTTTGATCTGAACCACATCTCCAAATGAAGGTAGAACCGGTGGTGCGGTATCCAATCTATTGGGCTTTACATCGGGATCAGGATCACTCTCATCGATGTCGAAGTGACCTGCCAACACCCCTTGCCCGAATAATTGAAGTATTAATAATGCAACGAGTAAGTCCGTCAACCTATAATACGACCTATAATACGAAGCCATGCCTGCAGCTATACATTTGCTCGTCTCTGCTCTGCGGAAAAAGAAAAGAATGAAAAAGAAATACACGAATCAAGCGTCGAAGAGACCGGTAAACCGCAGTACGAGGCAAAAATAAAAAAGAATGAGAATGAAGAATGCACTTACTGCCAGCAGAGGTGCTGAATGTTGTTGAGAGAGATGGCAGAGCAGAGCAGCAACAAAAAGAGAGAATGATGAGAAGACTGGGCAGATGACCTCGTAATAGAATATTCCATAACCCCAAACCTTGTGAACCCACTGACGGGTTTGGTTTGACCCTCACTGGAGTTCGTTGCTCGAAACTTTCCAAATAACTTTATACCCCAAGTGCCGATCACCAACCAAACGCAAGCGGGAGATGAACACCAGATCCCAGAGCGAACCAATCAGAGGAGGAAGATCGAACTTGGAAACGAGGAAATGGTTGCGGGCGCAGAAACGGGTTTCAAAACGGACCTAGGGAAACATTTCGAGCGCACGACCATTTCTAACGATTCGTCAGATGGAAACTACAAGTCACCGCTCATGAGGATCTTCTTTTGGGACTTGAAGTCGCGGGAATTGAAACTGGTTTTGGTTCGTTGTAGAAGTCAAGATGAACAGTTGACGAGTTTATCTGTCCCACATCGGAAATGAACAATACCACAAGACTTGGATGACGATAAAAATGCTCATCGGAATCCTCTCCAAATTGGGTAAGTTAATAGTAGTTTCTAGAAAGAGATAGGAAACTGTTGTGGCTTAGTTGATTCAAGCAGAACTCATACTGTAATACACAAGTGGCGCAAACAATACGAGCAGCTAGAGGCCGAATCCGAGTTTAGGTCGCAAAGTATAACCATACACTAGTAAGGATACTGTGATAGGACATAGACCAAGTGAAGGCTTGTTCATCAAACAGGTACCATATCTGCTGGGAAGACCATACATCAAAGTACATCTGAGACCAAGTGATAGAAAACCATAAGTTTAGCGAGGAGGATACTATAAGGCTGAGAGGCCGACTCTCTGGAAACAAAAAAGTGCAACACAATTGAAAGCTTGGTCCCGTGAACCAGTCCCTGCCAAGATGGTTCTTGCGATGGTTCTTGCGAGTAAATAAAGTAGAGGAGTTGGGGTCTAGAACAGCTAGCCACATTCTTAAAAATGAGTAGAAATCAATTGAAAACAAGAACTTACAACACGCCACATCCTGTATGCAATAACTTTTGATTCGCTAATTCCTAACAACCTGGTATCTATCTATCACAAAATGATTTCTATTCTTCAAGAGCGCTCTTTGGAAGAGTTGCAACCTTCTCCTGGAAGAGCTTCTCAGCCTTTGCCCATACAGGTGCCGTCTTGCGATCCTTCAATTGCAATAAACTTGGCAGCAAGTCCTTGCTGAAAGCCTCGCTAGCCTCTCTTGGCAGCAAACTAGGCAAATGATCAATGCTAATGACGCTCAACTTTGGTTCGCCCTTGACTTCTACCGGTACAGTTGGCTCCGTGAACGTTGTAGCGACTGTGTACACTGGAATTGGGTTGTTGGGGTTCGTCGTATCAGCACTGACATCGCAGATGACGGATAGTTTTCGGTCAGGAGTATCCAAGCTCTTCATGTCGACAAAGTTTGGGATCTTTGACATCAAGTAGATGCAGTTTACAAAGATATCGCTCTCAACAATTTCTGGGAATGGACCACCCTTGGCAGTCTCTGCCATATCCCACTTCAATACATTCTCTGTTGGAACACCAGCTCTCAAGCAAAGATCAACAGCTCCACCACCACATCGTCCCAATGCACCAATGACAAGAACTCTTGGGTCTTTACCGGTCTTTTCTTTTCCGGCAGCAATTGCCTTTTTGACATCGGCGATCAGCTCGTCCTCGTTAGGGTAGCTAGAAACACCTGGGAAAGGCTCCGAAGCCGGGTGTGTGAGTTGCCACGCCCAAGTCTCAAGAGCAAGAGCTGCGCCTGCGAATCCAGCGTGGTAACCGAAAGCGGCAACACGTCGTCCCTTATCATCGGTCAAGAACTCGAGGTCCAGAAGGGTTCCACCACCGCGAGGGAATCGTGCAAGGACCTTTTCCCATCCTCCTTGTGTTTTGTAGCAATGGGCGAACTGAACATGAACATGCTTGAGAGGGACTGGAAACATCAGCTCTAATCTGAACCATCAATTGAAGCTCCTCAAGCTTACACTCTTCCACAGGCAGCTCCTTCAACCCAATGATGATATTATCAGTTGGAGCTTCACGCCATGTGTTTTCTGGAACTAGAGTTGCGCCAACTTTCTCAAACTCCTCATCATCAAAGATACGCTCTGGACTGCGCTCAACATTGACAGTGTATCCAGCCTCAATGAGGGCCTTTGCCGTCGTGGGAGTGAGGGCAGAACGGTGTTCAAGGGCTTTGCCCACTAAACTTCGCATTAGTAGTTTGCATTGTTGCATTGCAATTATTGCATTAGGAACTTACACTCGGAACGAAGATGAAGAGTAATTGATCCTGACATGATGTTGTTGATTGTATTGGAGTTTTATCTTGGAAATGGAGGGGCAGCGAGGGGTATAAATCGAGATATTTACTGCCGAATTATTTGACTCACTGGCCCAGTTTTGTCTGGGCGGTGAGCGACTCACGATTCCGAAGTCGGAGTCTGCGCCGATAACTTCCCGCAAGTATTGCCTACCCCTCCCTCTACAGCAAACTCTATCAAAACCATAACCAGCCGAGAATATTAGAAAGAAAAGCGCGAATAGCAACCTCCAAAGTTTGGTTTATCTCGTTAAAGATAAGGTGCGATACAAGTGATGGTTAATACCTTAGTATTAGACTATCTACTTGTAATGTTGCACACCGAGTCAAAGGTGTGGAAGTGGTGCCAGAATAGTATAGGCAGGACTAGGTGGTCCGTGCAGGACTAGCCTAGTCAGGTGATCTGCCCCCCCGAGTGAATATACTCGATATTCACTCGGATACTATAACGACACTGGGCTTACTTCAAAAGAAGTAAAAGACTCGGTGCTAATAGCTAACTATCTAAAGTACTTAACCAATCTATTGTTTTCTCTCCTAATATCGATCCCTCGCTAATCTATGTCTTTTTGTCCCTTACAAATATCCTCACGTTCTTTTTCTCCTTTACTAAACCACGAACCTATGCCCCCTAAACCTTGGCCATTCCTACCCAATTCCTAGTACATCCGACCTAATCACCGGGTTGTCGATAAAGAGATTTCGGCTACTACCAGGCTGAGGTTGGTAGACAGGATGAGGTTGGCAGACAGGCTGAGGCTCGTAGCCAGGTTGGTGATAAGCGGGCTGGGGCTGAAATGTTTGAGTATCCTGTGGTACTGTCGTAGGCTGATTCTCACTCAAGGGATTCGAAGCTAGCGAAGCTACCCATTTGTGAATTGGTTCCGTTTGTATAGTGTCGACTAGAAGGTGAGCGGCTGAGGTGCTAGAGGCAATGTTGATTCCCTTGCTCTGTAGGACTAATCGGATATAGCAAAACACCCTAGCGGCTGAGGTGCTAGGGGTAACGTTGATTCCCTTGCTCTGTAGGACCAATCGGACATAGTAAAGCACCCTAGCGGCTAGAGTTTTCGTTCTTACTTGACCAGATTGAACAGGTGCTTGAATGGGTGCTCGAACTGCTGCTTGTTGAACAGGTTGAGCAACAGGTTGAACGGGTTGAACAGACCCTTGACTGGTGTTGTGACCAAACTTTTGGGGGTTGAAAGGGTTCGTTTGTAGGAAGTTTTGGTTACAACCGCCCGTTTGTAATCCGTATTGTTGGGGCTGTATATGGCCTTGAACCGGTGGTGGTGGTGGAAATCCTTGCGGAACTTGTAAATTCTAAGCAGGTGGGTATCCCGGTGCCTGTGGTTGTAGTACACTTTAAAAAGTTCCTTGTACATTTAGATTTAGTATAGCTGTAGCCTGTTTTTGATGATCCTAGTGTAGGTCCTAATGTAGTATTGCCTTTTAACGTAGATTTAAAACTGGCACTCGTAGGCTCTAAGCTAGTACTCGTAGGCTCGAAACTAGTACTTGTAGGCTCGAGACTAGTACTTTAGCAGTAGTAGTATTTCTGTGGAATACGTGGCTTGTTCTACTTTGAATATCAGGTCTTATATTACCAGGAGTTAGTGGTTGAAATTGGCTAGGATTCGGCTTCACAACAGGATTCGGCTTTACAATTGGCGTAGGTTGTTGTACCTTCTTAATACGCAATGCTAGAACTGTGTACTTTTGCTTTAGTGATTCAGCAGTTATATTCCCAGTACCTGTGCCTTAAAGTTTTCGAAGTCTGTACCAAAGTATGTTTGATCTTAGGTCCTCGTATTCCATCTCTTCAACTTTAGAGTCAGTCTACACATACCATCGTCGTCGTTGTACCGTATTATAGAGTGCTTGGCCTAGTGTGATAGCTTCGTCGTTATTCTTATCTTCAACCTATGCGCCTCGTCGGCGAAGTACTATATAAAGTGATCTTAAAGTAGCTTAATAACAGTTATCGAAGAATTTAATATCGTATTGGCGGAACTCGTTAGAAAACAATCTAGCGAGCTCCTTGTCCTGTAGCTTGCCATTCTAATAGCGAGTTATAGCGACCTTAACTATTTAATTAGATGCTTTACCGGCTTTCGGATTATATAGAGCTTTATTATCATCCTTATATAGATATTCAATATCGTCATCGGGTTTGTTACTAAGTCGTTCGAGAAGGCGTTCGAGATTGTCGATCGATCTGTTGAAGTTGTAGCTGTATTCTAAAGTCGTAGATTCGGAGGGTGCTCTGCCTGCTGAAGGTGCCTTGCCCGTTTGTCGTGATTCGACTAGAGGTTGACGTTGATCACGTTGTTGATAACGTTGTGCGAGTCGCTGCTTGAGCTTCCGTCTCGGGTCTAATAAGGGTAGATGATCTTAAAGGGATGGATGATCTTAATCTTGATCATTGTAAACATTAACTTTGTGGTATTAACTTGGTTGTCTTTCCGTTTGTCCTTCTTTACTATATTACTGTCTATTAATCGAGTTTGTCGTCAGATAGTCCGTTCTACCTAGTATAGGCGGAGGGCTATCCGGATCGTCAGTAGTAGTATCTACCATTGCTTAGATAGATAGCATAAGTACTTCTGCCGTCGAGTGCTTCTGTCGTCTTGTTCTGGTGAGGTGGTTAAGTTCTGGTGAAGTGGTTGAGTTCGTTTGTTAAGTGAATAGCTTCGTAAATAAAGTGTCGAAAAAAGTATCGAGAGTTTCTGAGTATCGAGAGTTTCTAATCTATACGCGCTCACTAATCAGTGTTGATTTATCTCGTTAAAGATAAGGTGCGATACAAGTAATAGTTAATACCTTAGTATTAGACTATCTACTTGTAATGTTGCACACCGAGTCAAAGGTGTAGAAGTGGTGCCAGAATAGTATAGGCAGGACTAGGTGGTCCGTGCAGGACTAGCCTAGTCAGGTGATCTGCCCCTCCCCCCCCGAGTGAATATACTCTATATTCACTCGGTTACTATAACGACAGTTTCAGCAACTAATATATAACTGATAAATGTTATTGTAATAGAATTATAAACGAGGTAAGATTATTTAGTAGATATTAGATGGGAGTTTTTTTATTTGTAGAATTATAGTTCTACAGGCTAGATGGTATAGACCTTAATTAATTATTATTATCTTAACTAGATAGAGAAATTAATATTAATTAGTAAACCTAGGATTAAAGAGTTTTATTAGGGGATTTGGTTTTTAAGTTATAGATTTTATTGTTCTAGAATATATTATGTGGGATTATTTAGTATATATTATATATTGAGTTTTCTATTTCTAAGTTCAATCTTCTAAGATGTACGAGTGTATCTTCTATCCTAAAGTAGCACTCTACTATCAATGACGTTGAACATAAGAAGGGAGAAGAAGACGATGAAGATTCGGAAGATCAAGAAACTGGTCTCTCTATTGAAGAAGACCTGATAGATCTTGATTGAGATAGGAATATGTGTGAAGAAGAATCTAAGATTCTCAGCGAAATTAGGGGAAATATGTTAGGGTTGGTAGGAGTAGACCAGTTTAGAAAGTCTAAGATAGAGGCAATGACGAAGCCTATAATGAAGCCGGGTCGTCGAACTTCTCATACTCCGCTATCAAGACCAACCTTTCTACTAGAATTAGAGAGGGAAAAAGAGCGGTTTACTTCATCTCTGTCTTATGAAATAGCCCCTTCTTACTTCTCAAATGTTGATATAAGAGGTGATTTACAATTCTCATAAACTTTCGAGACAAGATAAATTATAAAGTAATAGCTTAAAGGATAGGTATAGACGTGAGTAACTAAGACCCTGTTTACCAGCTCGAATTATATAGATCAACTATATTAAAAATTATATATATAAGCGTAGATTTCGGATAAAAAATAATTCCTGATTATTTCTTTAGTTTTAATACAGAATAAACTTTGCCCGAGCGCCGACAGCGCGCAATTCACCCCCCTTTCCTAAGCGGATATGATATTATTAGCGTATCTAAGTTTTGCTTTATACTTTGGGAGTGACTACCTATACATAGGTACTTCGAAGACTTATTTCTGTCCTTTAGACAGCCCCAACTTATCCTGCTAGCCAGAAGATACACAGAATCAAAGACTAACCCAAATCCTACTTTACGGATGTCGTCTAAGCTAGCAGATATCACGGCCCCTCCCAAAAAAAACCCCTTTCTCTAAGCGAGTTAACTCACCCAGTTTAGAGATGTGAGTTGATGAAGTATGAGAGAAGGCATTTAAGCACTAACGGTGGCGTCTCTGGATAAACAGAAAAGAAATTAAAAAAAATGGCAAAACTTTAGCATGTCGCATATGGGGCTAAAGAAATCAGGCGTATAGATTTTTTGATCTTGCTTCTATTGTTCTCAAGAGATGTAGGGAAACAAAGAAATATTAACGTAGTTTACTTTAAGTCCTAGATAGAGAAGGCGGAGGCCCTACGAGTAGAGGTTCTTAGGCAGTTCGACAGCTCGGACGATCTTAAATAAGACCTACTATACGACTTGTGGACCCTGTGAACGGCATGAGAAAGCGGGTTGACGAATGACGAATGACTGTCACCTCTTCTTGATACGTTAGTATTAGTGATAAGTTAACAATGCTTACTTTCGCGTAATTATACTAGATTTAGTTAGATCTTTTAGAATGAATGTATTTTTACGCCGTAAGGCTGTCCTATCTAGTGGGTATAAGTATAGCGCTGAACCTCCCGAGGGGTATAGGGGCGTGCTAAGCTTAGGACTATTATATATATATTCTACCTTAAAAACCGCTAAAAACTCCCCCGAAAGGTGTAACGAATACTCAAACTGGCTAACTAAACTTGGCTGGGTGTTCGCTGGTTGGTATGCTATGATAAGAAGAAGACTATCGGGTTGTTCACTTGGAAGTGAACTCGTTACTTGTATCAAAGATGTCAAACAAATATGATAAGATTG
>UNPR01000079.1:0-185891 GCA_900536425.1 Hymenoscyphus linearis | reverse complement strand
CTTGAGGCTGCGACAGGCGGAAGTACCCCCACGAGAAGTAATCAAACATTTCTTCATTCCTATATACCCTCTCTAAAAACCTACTCACAAGAATCTCTTCCACTCAATTTTATATTCAATAACCCCAAAAAAAAATAAACCAAAGAACCCACAAAAAAGAGAATTATCAAAAAACAAAAAATAATAAAAAATGTCAAAAATGCAAAAAAAACAAGCATAGCGTAGTACACTCGGACGAACTCGCTTCCAAAGGGAAGGTGGTTTATCTCGCATTACCAGGTGTCAGGTCCCCCAACTGAGCCATATTGAATTGACTTGGCGTACTGATCTGATTGCTGGGAGTCGATGACTTATTTACTACTTTATCATGCAAAGGGGTTGTGGGGGGCGTGGGTAATTTTCGGTAGATTCCATTTCTAGGTGGGGGAAAGGGGGGTTTCATGGAGGTGAGGAGTTGGTTGTGAGTTACTTACTACTAACATAATTACTTTGCGTATCCTTGTATCCTTTAGGAGGCTTGTATCAGAATCCCATGAAAAAGATTTAGAACCCCAACTTGAGTTAATCACTCAACCCCTTTTCAATACTGAATCAGAAAATATCCAAACACGTCAATCACTCACGCAACAGACTTTGTCACTCGCAGACCATCAATTTCATGCTAAGACTACCACACTATGCTCTTAGCGTTTCTGCCTCAATATTTCTCGTTCCTCCATATTCCCAAGGAAGTTCATCAGCAATGCAACTTTCCCAAACACCTCATAATATAGGAGAGAACTCCGTATAGTCTTCGATTCATGATCTCATAAGACTAATATTCATCGACCTTTCCGGTCCTACTCCCATCCGAACGCCTGAATCCCACAGCCTTGATTGAAATGCTATGACACTATGATTACAATCCTCACTCGTCCTTATTATCCCCTGTAGCGGTGCCTTCAGATATGGAGGTCGAACGAAGTAAATGCGATGGAGTAGCGGGTTCGCGGGTGATGCTGGAGTTCGAGTTTGTATCGTTGACTTGACGCTCTGTTTTATGGTTAGTTTTCACCTCATCTCCACACTATATCCAGACGTTGGTGCATGGGAAGACTAACCTAATTCTCTAATTCTCTGCCGTAACATTTGGTTCTCCCGAACCATCATTTGTGTTTCCGCCTGATAGAAAGCACTTTCATCTCGTCCACCAAGATTCGGCGGGTCTTCACCACTCATTGATGTAGCTCTCATTCTTGGAGAAGCGGTTCGGCTCGGCGTTCTTGATCGTCTATGAGCAATATCGGTTCGTACGAGGTCAAAAGAACTTCGGGGGTGTAGGGCTATCGATGGAGATCTTGGAGTTGAAGTGGAGGAGGATTGTGGTAATGGCGCAGTAGCTTGCGTAAAAGACATGGAACGCTCAGAGGTCGGAGTCGAGTCATCAATGGCCATAGGATTCGTTTGTGGTTGACCGCTAGCTGCTTGAAGTGCTTGAAGCTGCTGCTGTTGTGTCCGGATCATGTGGAGAAGGCGGTTCTGAACTGAAATCAGCATTTCCCCTTTATAGCGTATCTTTCAACCGTACCACTTGTGCCTCTTGCTCCTGCTCTATTTCTTGGTGTATCTCCCCCAGACTCGGAGCGCGATTATGATGGGGGTCTCTAAAGGGTATAGTAGGCGACCCGGTCATAGAATGCGGACTGCTCGTACGGAGATTGGAAATAGGTCCTTCGTTGACCATCTCTCCTGGGGGAGGCAAGCCCGGATCGTTTAGTTGTAGATTCATGAGTACAGTTGAGCGTCTTCTGCCTGGGTGGGATGGTTGTCTGTTTCTACCGGGTAAACTGTTGGAGGAACCTGCCATTTTGTTAGTTCTTGGATCCTTCCAGATTCTAAGTAACAACTAGCAAACATACGCCTTGTGGTCTCATGCTGGAGACCAGCATTGACTGTAGCAGCAGCTTGGAGAGATGTTGAGGCGGTCCTTGAAGATGGTGATGGTGTCTGAGTTCGTAAGGCCGAAGCCTCTGACACACTAGCTGTTCTACTCATAGCTATTGGAGATGGTATGGATCGTGAAGGTGGTAAGGAGTTTAGGTCTGGCGCCATTGGAGCGGATGGAGGGGTTTAAGTACCTACGTAATGTTTGCTGGAGGGAAGTGAGGGGCACGGATAAGATGCCTCGCAGGGATGAGAAGGTGGAAAGGAAGGGGAATGACTGGATTAGGAAAAGAGAAGAGGAATTTTGAGGCGTAAATAGGGAGATAGTAGGTGTTTCTGGAGCTTGTGACAAGGGCTCTGACGCTGTCAAAGGTGAGGTATCACAAAGCTTTTGTATGGTGGTGTGATGATGCTGCTCTCTCACTCCTCTGCCCTGGTCTGTTGCGATCTAGGGACCAATCAAGGTGGGAGGATGCCCAACAATCAAGTGTCACCAGACAATAGGAAAAGACCACATAGAAGTTGCGCGTTACATTTCACCTGATTTCTTCTATTGCTTGCAATAAAGTTTTATAGAAAGCTAGGCAAGTCTATAGGAAGGGGTCCACGTACCTGACAGCTATCTACATAGGTACCTACACCTACGTAACTATCTACAATCTAGATAGGGCTGCTGAGAGCACCGTACCCCACACTCATGATGAAGCTTTCCCAAAGCGGCGATTATGGCTCACCGCCCTGGAGGTTCCTGAGGATCCCTGGATACTGCAGGTGTGGCTTGGCGCTCTGGGTGTGTGGCCCAGGAGCTTCACCTCAGGAAAGTTGACAGCTTCATTGAACTGAATACCGACTCTTGTAACTCTTCACTCCCCAACATCACTTCACGCCTTGATTTCTCAATCGTAAATTCCAAATACCCAGGCGAACAACCAAACAACCGAACAGGTCTACTTGGTTTCACCATGGCGGACGAATCTCCAGTTGGTTCTCCCCTCTCCACCATCTCCAGCGACGCTTTTGAAGCAGAGTATGGTACAGTCGCTGCCCACATGCCGCCCGCCAAACGACAGAAACTGGAGGACTCCTCCATGCGCGCAACGCCCACATCTCATCAAATTGATTTTGATGCTGTCAACGAATCGTCGGATACAGAAGGAGAGGTCCCCAACTCACCAAGCAACCTGGGCCGACCTGAGGATGACGACAGTCAGGAACAAGTGACCATATGCGCCTGGGACGGTTGCGATGCAGGGGATTTGGAGAATATGGATCGCCTGGTAGATCACATTCACAATGAACACATTGAAACAAGACAGAAGAAATACACCTGCGAGTGGGGTGATTGCAATAGAAAGAGTATGCCGCATGCCAGTGGATATGCTTTGAAGGCACACATGAGAAGTCACACCAGAGAGAAGCCTTTCTACTGCGCATTGCCAGGCATGGGTCTCCAAACCTTTTGTTGATTCAAGCTGCTAACTATTTCTTTGTAGAATGCGATCGTGCGTTTACCCGTTCCGACGCTCTGGCAAAGCACATGCGAACTGTCCACGAAACGGAAGCTCTCCGACCTTCAGACCCAATCCCCAAATCCATGCAACCAGCCAAGTCCTCCCGAAAGTTGAAACTCAATCTCAAAGTCGCACAATCCCAACTCCAGGAACCTCAAACCGAACAATCAAATGGTGTTACCAACGGCCAGGCGACTCCAGAGTGGACATCTTCCTATCCTCCCGAGCTTGGCTTCACAGCAGAAGAAGAAGCAAAAGGCCCAGAAGAACTATACCGATATCTACGACGACAACTTCGATGGGCGGAGGAAGATTTGGAGAAGACGAAGAGCCTCTGTGACGAGATGGAGGCACTTCGACGAAAGGAGTGGGAAGAGAAGGAAATCCTACTGGACCAAGTCATAAAAAATGAAATTGGTTATCATGAGAGAAGAGCGGCAGTTCTGGCTAGTGAATCGATCCCAACTGCGGAGGAGATTAGAGCAAGTGCCGCAGCAGCAATCATCTCTCAAGAGAATCTGAACAAAATGGACGATTCCGATACTGCTGGTGGCAGGAACGGTATGAGTGGGGGAGAATCGTTTCAGTCAATTCAAGACCGAAATACTGAGACTGCTGCTATATTAGCATCAATGAGTAGGCAGGCTTAGTTGCGGGTCGTCTATGCGGGAGAATGAATGGATATTAAAAAGGAATTGGGGGAATTGGAGTTTTGGAGTAAGGGGCAAAGGAAATGTACAAGTCTCAACATATCAACGTGCAGACTAGTATCGGACTGACCTCAACGATAGCAGGTAGGTGTGTTATTAGTGAGAATGAAGCAATTCACATTCAACAACCCTTTTTTTCTTCATTTGGAAAAGCCAATAAGGTATCGTGATGTTCCTTTTCCAAGTAGATACATATCCTTTCCAACCCCCAAATAGTGTGGAACCAAAGAGGAACCTGAATCCCTACCTCCAACACTTTCTATACTTCTACCCGCACTAGTAGCCTAACCCCATTACTCGAGTACTCGAGAAGAGCTTGGTACCATAGCTCAAGCTCAAGCTCGATGACCCACCCACCTCTGACCCCTCCATCAGGTTATACTTTAGTTATCCATCCACCCAAGCTCCGCACGAAAAGGGAGGGGTTAGTGTCACAGGAAATATCAATCAAGAATGGGAACTGATCAAGTCCAGGGTTACAGAGTGTTATACACCAGTGCATTTTTCTCCTCTATCTGAACACTAATCATGTTCTATGTCTAAGCAAAAGACCAACCTACTTCTACTTGACCGTTGTTGAATAGCCAGCCAAGTAACGCCTTTCGCTTAAAAAAACCCCAAATTTATCCCATTTGTTGAAAGACTTTTTTCCCGAGTATGCTTCATATGCCGTTGAAGGACAAAAATGCTTTTCCCCCCAGATTCATACCATCATTAATCGTGTTGAATAACTCGAACCATATACGCCGTAAAATGAACACAAAGCCAGTAATCTAGTAACGGTACCTGAAAACATATTAGCTCAAGTGTTGTTGGAAAAGAGAAAGGTATTCAACTTACATGTCACTCTTGAATGGACCCTCAACCTCAAGTCCAAGGTACTCAGCCTGGACTGGGGTCAATTTGGTCAACTCGGCGTTGACGTGAGCCAAGTGGAGCTTGGCAACGGTCTCGTCCAAGATCTTTGGCAAGACGTAAACGCCAACCTCAAGCTTTTGGGTCTTGCCGAACTCGACATACTTCTGTCCGAAAGCGGCATCCTCGCACTTGTACAACATGATCTGGGCAAGAACTTGGTTGGTGAAAGAGCAAGACATAACGAAAGATGAGTGACCAGTGGCACATCCCAAGTTGACGAGACGTCCCTCAGCGAGGAGGATGATGTGACGACCACTTGGCATGAGGAAACGGTCGACTTGTGGCTTGATGTTTTGGACGCTGCTAGCGTTCTTCTTCAACCAGGCGACATCAATCTCGATATCGAAGTGACCAATGTCTTGAGAGAGAGAATTAGTGAAGCTTACGAATAGCATATTAGGAAAACTTACTGCAGACAATAGCATCATTAGGCATCTTCTCGAAGTGCTCACCAACCAAGATGTCTCTGCATCCGGTCGTGGTAACGAAAATTTGTCCTTGGCTAGCAGCCTTCTCCATGCTCAAGACCTGGAAACCGGAAACAGCAGCTTGGAGAGCGTTGATGGGGTCGACTTCAGTAACGATGACACGAGCACCCATACCGTGGAGTGCCATAGCACATCCCTTTCCGACATCACCGAAACCGGCAACAACGGCAACCTTACCGGCAATCATAACATCGGTGGCACGCTTGATACCATCGATCAAAGACTCACGGCAACCGTATAAGTTGTCGAACTTGGACTTGGTGACAGAGTCATTGACGTTGACAGCTGGGACAAGAAGACCTCCGTTCTTCAACATCTTGTACAAGTGGTGAACACCGGTGGTGGTCTCTTCAGAGACACCGTAGCATCCCTTCAACATCTCTGGGTATTTCTCGTGAACGAGCGAGGTCAAGTCTCCACCGTCGTCGAGGATCAAGTTCAATCCCTTGTTATCCTTGAAGGCCTTGAGTTGTTGCTCCAAACACCATTGGTACTCCTCCTCGGTCTCTCCCTTCCATGCAAAGACAGAGACGCCTATTATCGATTAGTTCTGGTACTTTACGAGGCAAGTTATTTTGGAGGGACATACCAGCAGCGGCAATGGCAGCAGCAGCGTGATCTTGGGTACTGAAGATGTTGCAAGAAGACCAGGTAACCTCAGCACCAAGGAATGTGAGGGTCTCGATGAGAACGGCGGTTTGGATGGTCATGTGTAAACATCCTGCAATACGGGCTCCCTTCAATGGTTGATCGGCGGCATACTTCTCACGAGTAGCCATCAAACCAGGCATTTCATTCTCAGCGAGATCGATCTCCTTACGGCCAAAGGCTGCAAGGGAAAGATCTGCGACCTATACGAGTCTACTGTTAGCAATGTTGATTGAAGACTCGAGGGAAGACTTGAGATTCGAAAGGACAACATGCCTTGAAGTTAGTTGCTGGAGCGGCCATGTTTGTGGTGTTGTAGATTTTGCGGTGAGGGGTATTTGGTAGGGAAGCAAGCTATCAGAGACTTGACAAGACGAAGAAGTTAGCTTTAATGAGCGATTTGGAGAATCGTAAGAAGAGCTTGCTCTTACCTTGCTGTTCGGTTTGTAGGAGAGAGGCAGTTGAGAGAAGGAATTGAGAGTGGGAGTGGATGAACAGAAAAATAAAGCAACTGGTGAAATCCCATCAAACATTTAGCGCGGGGAAGAAGCGTCTCGCCTCGCCTGGCCTGTGGCACGGACTAACCTCAAAAACTTTAGCGTGAATTGGACAAAACAAAAAGCGGCAACCATAAATGATTTTGGTTTGGACAGATTATACATTCTATTTCACTACTGTAGCTGTTGATCAACCTAACCTAACAACAGAGTCCTAGAAAAGACTTTTTACAACCATCATTGACTTCCATTATCCTTGCGGAGCCACTCTTCTTATGCTGCTTTTGTAGGCTTCTAGTGTGAGATCATGGAGGTGCCTAAGATATCTACGAGTAATATATCCCCGTAACGCAGTTATCAGTAGGCACTAAATAGTCATATAACAACTACAAAGTTGTCATTGAAGTGTCATTATCAAGTCAATATCTCATATTCTCAAATGACTACTAACTAATTCTCGTCAAGTATATCTTTACCTACCAGAATTAGGCTAGATGGATGACTGCATACTTATGCACGGTGTGTTGTACAGTACTAATGAATTTTCAAACAAAAGCAGTGCTGTCCTTACATTGAAATGTTTTTGGTAGGTGCCCTCAAATTTTGTGGACATATAGCTTCCTTTATTTTACTGGTGTAATGAGAAACCTCGGAACGCCAGCCCATGCAACCCCCGGAGAGATATACCCCAAATTGCAATAGCAAGCGGGTACTTCTTCTCTAAAGCAAAACCTTTTAAACTGTCATACATCTATTCTGAATCGGGTAGCAAGTTACTTTTTACGGCAAACATCTTGCTGGTGATGCTGGCAGTAAATCCATCAACTTGTCTCGAGTATTGCTCCACCTGTCTTGCGTTCAACATCCCTTCCAGCCTGCTTGGTTCCGTTGGCAATTTGAAAACCCTCTCCCACTCATCTTCTGGTAATGGCGCCTGCTTTTGTTGAACTCTCGATGCATTCTCGGCTGCTCGCTTTGTCTTCCATGCAGTGATCTTGGTTTGTTCGCGGGCAAGCTGTCTTTGGTAGTATTGGAAGTTGTTCAACTCGGTATAGTGCGTCTCGATGCTATCCAAGAGCATATCACAAGTTCGTTCCAGGTAGGGGTCAATGGAAAGATCGAGCGAATCAAGATTGGGGTATAGCGGAATTGCTGGTTGGTTTGCGTTCAAGTCTGCGAGACTGGCGGGGAATTCAAGCTCTTCCTTTGGAAGCTCCGCTGGCATTTGGTGGAGGAAAGAGGTGAGGAGGTGGGAGTTGTGGACAATAATGGGTAGCTCAACCAATACATCTTTGTAAGTGAGCTTGGTCTTTTGCATGCTATTTGAATGTTAGAGACTCGTTCACATGCAAGACAGTGAAACACATACTTCTCAGTAGTAAACTTGCCCTCCTTGTAAGCAGCCATGAAGCTTGGAGACAATCTGAAAGCGCGAAGACTCAAAGCACCTTGAGAACTTCGGCTAACATCGTGAACCAAAGCAACGGTCTTCTCGTTTGGCTCCTTCTGGTAGAAATATTGGTTGTCAATCAAGCTGGTATTGATGAAGTTTCCCATATTTGCGCTAGTGTACCATCCAACATTGTTTGCGTCGACATTTACTTCACGGAGGTATTTTATCATCTCGTTCTGGTATGTAATATTTGCCTTTGATCGTGGGGCGGCAGCGGCAAGGTTCGAAGCGGCCATATGGTCATTAGGGTGGGAGTCGTTGGTGGTAATGTCTGCTGTTGGGAAGGGAAAGCTGTTTGTGATTTGAAGGGTTCCATTTACGTCCATTCCTACAATCGATCCAGTCGCCGTCGTAGGGAAGGTAGCAGCGCATGCCTTGACGATCTTCATGACCACCTGTATTGGATATTTCATCAGCCTTGACCTTCCCCGCCGTGAGGTGGGGTTTTCCATACCAGTGCCTCGACCTGCACCGAGTTCAAAAGAACTTCTTTCGTTAAGTCGGCCATGATGGCGGTTGAACTGAGGATGAGGGGTTCGAGGTGGTGTTGCGATGCGATGCGATGCGCCGGGGGTAGTTGATCGCGTTGTCGAGATCCGGTTCTCTTGGTCGCAAATAATTTTGGGGTTTCTAGTGCTTTGTTTGCCGAGAGTAAGGTTTGTGTGTGGGGGACCACGGTGACCCAGACTTGTAGAGCGAACCCCCCACGGATTTTCCAACGTCAATAGAACACATACCCTGCTGTTTTCTCTTCACTCAATCATTACACACTTGCGCCGGTCTTTTCTTACATACATACATCGCATTTCCCCATAAGGACCATTTTATCACGTGCGAAGCCCTTTCGCGGCACTAGGTAGATATCTCAACAATTTGAAGAGATCAGGTCATCGCTACATAAATACCCTCTCGACGACCGTTCCCAGGTTTTTCGAGATGTAAACAATTATTTTGATAAGGTTTCAAATGCCCAGAAGTTTGGGCTCTCGATCATTCCATATTGTCTCGTGTAATGGCTTCAGCTGCCCAAGATAAACCGGAAGAATCAGTAGGGTTGGTGTTCACAAAGGAATGACCAGTCTCTTATAGCCAAATCAGTAAGACGGACGGCTATCGTACTGGTTTTCATTCTTTTCCATTCTCTGCTAGCAACTACTCTGCGCGCAGATAGGGTATCTTGGCAATTTATCAGTCTAATACTAAAGGCCAGCAGGAATTCTAGCTGACATCTTAACTCCAGATTCGCCAGCACGTCGTCTCACGACCATTACAACGTCTGAAATGCAATACCTATAACGCCCCGCTACCCAGACTAAAGCAAATGTGGTCAATCTCAATCCTCATTCAACCCACTTAACAATTTCCCATTCATTCGCGCCATCTTTGATTCGGAATCTCAATCTTTCTATCTCCCATTCCGTATATAGCTTCCGAGCTGCTCCAGCGGCTTTCCTATGGGCCTCTCCCATGCTTCCAATTCTAGCATCATGGGTGGATCGCCAAACGCAAGTTGCAAGGTTTCTACCATTCTCATCAGGTGATCCAAACCAGTATCTGTTCAAATTTAGCATTTGGAAAGGTTGAAGTGAAAGATTTAAGCATCACTCACTTCAAGAACCCGCCACTCGCCGTTCCCTCGATGTGTGCTGCCTTGTCGAGTATACCGAGATCAGCGTATACCGTAGTTGGCGGGATTTGCGATCTGAAGACAACTATGAAGAACGAGGTCTCCTTCCATTGAAACCTTGAGGCGCTGGCTAAGCGTTGAATTTCTTCGACGATTTCAGGCCAGTTGAAGGTTTCTACATAAGGGGCGGTCGCATAATCTTCTCGGAGGCATTTGAGAGAAGCGAGTGCTTTTGCCAGAATTTGGTTTGCTGTATCGAGAGTCCTCAAATCGAGAAGATGCGGTCGTTCTTCGTATGGAGATACCACGATGAAGTTTTCGTCTTTGGTGCCAACCTTCTCGTTCGATAGTTCGTCGATGGTACTGGTGGTGACTCGGAAGCCAGTCTTTTCATTCGCAGAAGTGTTGGAGGTTTGGTTGCCCGCCTGCGGAGCCAAAACGCTGATGGCCATGATGGCGTGCTGATGCCAACTGTTTGTAGTGAGGACAAGAGGAAAGCCGACGACTTTCGAGAATACGAGGACTGCTTCGAAGAGGGGAGGATGGTGTTGTGAAGACCCAGTCAAGACGAAAGATGGAATTCCAAGGTGTCGAAAGGATAGAAAGGTGGATTCACTAACTGTAAGATCTTACAACATGACCCAGGGCATCGGACTTCCTAAATAGATCCTTGAGAGGGTCAAAACATTACCCGGTACATACGTACGCAGCTCTTAGGTACGGGACTTGGTGTCATTTTATTTTGAATTGTTGTCATATGGCGCAATGTGTTCTGGGGGTGGCGTAATTTCTTATAGATAAACCCCTTTGCTAAGCATGGCTCTCTTGATCCATCTACAATGTCTTGCTGCCAAGCACAAAGAACGAAAGGCTCACCGCGCGATCAAGGAAAATCCAACGTCAATATCCGACTCATGAAACACATGTCACCTGTACCACATGGCATTGGCTCGAGATTGGCTCCCGTTCTCCTGCAACTTGTAAACCTTGAGCGCAAGCCCAACGGTGTCCTAACTCGTCTTGAAAAACCTGCAAACATAGGCTGACAGTTATTTCTCTCGTGAGGAAAATGAATTACAGTTTATCCGTCACATTGACACAATACCGAGTAAGGAGTGCGTTCCTGCAACAACGAACTCTATTTCATGATACTATCTAGGAACCCTCGGCTTACATTTGGTAAATCTTCAACACGACTCACGTCCACCTCGACCAAAAACACTCCCACCACGCAATTATCATGAAATTCATGAGATTGAGTGCGGATTACTCTCAGTATCACCAAGATTCTGCCTCATTTATTGCTCTCACCCGTATGAGTCTCACCGCCAGCATCTACCGTATGCAACATGGTGATAGGATCACAACTCCCGTTGCCGGCAACCGACTGACTCCTGCTGTACCTTGATATGCAGATGAGATGGGTTAGTGGCCGGTAATCCGAAGAAGGCTACTCTATCGATCTCCGTTTCGTGATTGTCACGGGGCAAGTACCTTTCTATACCATTCAAGGCTGGGTTTGACTGTGGAACAGAAGGATGACAACAAGCGATTAGACACCAACCACTGTCGTTGTGTAACAAAAAACACCACAAGTCAAGCTTAGTACCATTTCAGGCCGAATCGAAATTTACAAGTCATCGTCACCGACGCTTTCATGTCGGCCACCTAGCCATACTCGCCCAGTCTCATAAACACCAAGATAGAGTCCGCTTCCCAGAGCTGTCCATACAGCCCTGAGAGTCCCTCCACGGAATAACCCCTTCATTCCTTGGTCCTTGAAAATCTCACGCCCGACTACCAAACCGCTTGTTTTGGAGCTGCCTCTCATCTGAGCCTGCTTCTCAGGTGCTTGGTCTCTGACATTCTGGACGTTCTCAATTGTCCCCTTTTCACCCGCAGCCGAAAGCATTACTCGGGTCTTTACAACATCGATTGGGGTCGTTATGACGGCGGCAATACTTCCAGCGCTTCCAGCACTCACGGCAGTAGTGATCGAAGTCTCTATCAAGCTGCCAGTAAATGTTCCTTTGTCTTTCCTATATTTCTTGATGGATTCCTTCATATGCTCAAACATGGGAAACTGCATAGCGGTGAATGGAAGGTTTCTCGCGGCGAGTGCTGTGTAACCAGTCCACAGCTGTGATGGGTTTTTGAATCTTTTCAGAGTCTGGAGAGTCACAGATGATTGGAATATAGTCGAAGATTTGGAGCCAGGTTCTTTACTGGGTTTGCGAATCATCTGAGCATTTTGTTTCAAGACTTCTGCGGGAGTTAGGATAAAGCATGATACGAGCTCCGCAATGGATGACGCTGCACTGTGGACGAGCGGTTGTGGAAACAATGATGATGATGAACCGTCTGTATTCGGGTTGATTTTGTTGAACCCGCTTTTCACAGCCTCATATGTCGTGAAAAATGCTCCGGCTAGTTAGTCTTTTAGCATTTATTTCCTCTTGGTTTGGCGAGAAACTCTTGGTCTCTTTAATGGCGATTGGCAATACCTACAGGAAGGAATAGTGATGAGGATTATGCTGCCAACTCCTTGGTAGAGACCACTAAACAGAAGCTTTCGGTTGATAGCATTTTTAGAAGCATCAATGTAGATTTTTTGGTAGTCCTGGCTTTGAAATCGCGTTTTCAAAGTGTCTAAAGGATACACTAATAAATCAACGCTAAATGCTGCAAATGCTCCTGCCTATGAATATCAGCAATGTTCGTCGCAAAGACTTGTTTTGATGATATGATCTGTGTTTTGCGCAATTCTGTCCATTTTGAAAAAGTATCATTCTCTTAACTTCAAGGACATGATTTCCTCCCGAGAATGAGGAAGGGGAATTTAAACATAAATTTAAGCTTCAAGTTTGAAGGCCAACTTTACTGCTTCTGGCAGATCGAGATCTTTGAAGAACTCTTGGCACATTGGAAACAACATCTGAATTACAGTGAAAAAGAAATTCTCACCAGTAGAACATCTGTATGTGTATTTTTTGACATCCTCAATGAATCAGTTGAGATGATGGTACTCGAGTATCATTGAAGAAAAGGAAAGAGGACGTTGACCTGGGATGGCAACTATGTCATCGACTCAACCCTCGAGACTCCACTCCTTCGTCGATAAGGGATTTCGGCGATGAGATAAGGGTCCTTGCTCTCGAGCTGCGAGCATCACTCTCCTCTCCCAACCTTCCAAAGCTTGTTCCCCATCTTCATTCCAATACCAGCATAGTTATAAACTGCCCACAAGAGACCCGGATACTCCTCGGACAATTGAAAGCTTCACTCTGGCTCAATACTTCTGGTCGCGGTCTTTCCGCGTGGTTCCTGACAAAGCCCCAGCCACAACCATGGCTCAACCAGCTCCTTCCCACCCGCCACTTACACCACAGTTTTGCTTCAACACACGCGCATTGAAAGGTTAGCCAATTCATGCTGCATATTTATATGTTCTACAAATAAGATCTTAATTGACATTAGCAACCAGATTTCCTCCGCATATCTCGCAGCTCCGTTGACGACAACATAACCCAGAACCTGAATGCTTTATCCGAGGCAGTAACATTCAATCCTTCTACCGCATCCCAGCGAAGCTTAACTTCTACAAACCGTCGAAGAATATCTCCAGAATCGTGTAGGACTTTTAAGGAATCGATTCTGTTTCCGTCATGGCAAACTCGTTCAGATGTCTTAACTTATTGCGCATCGGTGGCGACGAGTCCAGATCCCGATGACCCGGAAGCTGCGTTACAACAGCTGGAAGCTGAGAAGGCAGGGCAAAGGATTATAGACGAAAGACTGGATCCATATTCTGCGCGATACTTCCCAAGGGAGACGAGGACAGAAACTTTGGCTGCTGTCATTAGGCAGGAGAGAGGCGTGGAGAAGATTGTTAGAGCGAGGAGCTGGGGGCTGGTCCTCGAGAGGTGCGGGGATGATTGGAGGGAGTGGGAGGATGCTATGGGCCATTGGAGAAAAGCGGGGAGAAATGACAATATTGATTGACTGAAGGAGGGATGTTTTAAGAGAAGGTTCGAATCTTGTATTGGCCATTTCAAGTACTGTACACTTATTAGATTTGAGCAGTTTGTATTGAGTTAGCAGTCACGAGGCGCCATTGTTCATAAAGAAAACATTCAACTATGAATATGACTAAAATTTAGCCATTCTGTCTGATGTAGTAGCACCAAGAGGTATAAAAGTCTCAAGTCCATAACTGAATAAGGTCATGAAAATTTCTACTTTTGGTTATTCTTCCTTGCTCTTAGAACAAAGTATAAATGGTTCAAGATTATTTGAATAAATATCTAACTTGGTAGAATTCTTTTGGGGTTACTAAAAGCGTCCCAACTATAATAATTAATGAAAAGTGCCCTGGGACTACAGTCATGAATCCCTCCATCACATGGTCATAGGATGTTTCTTTCGGAATTTTTTGAATTATCAGGGTAGGGAAAAGGTAGTTTTGATAAACTGGAAAGATCATTAGATTTCTAGTAGACGGTACCTACTCATTGTAACACTTTTTTGTTTGTTGTAGAGGAGCTTGCGATAACAGTAGAAATACCTAGTGGTGAATCAGCTTTTATGGTACCAGCTTTCTAGGATAATCCATAATGGTTCTAAAAGCAAAAAATACCTAGGTAAAATCAATTACTCGGTGCTGTGAAACTTAAGTTAGTGAATGCGGAGGTCGGGTCAAATTCGGAATCGGATCGGCGCTCATAGAATCAGAGGTGGATAAGCTCTCTCATCCCAAATCCGTCTCCCACCTCCCCACCACTAAACTGCACAACCATTCTCCTTCTCCCGCAACAGTACACTATTGGGCAAGGAGATTAGCCTTCTTACCTCTCTTCCACTACGCGTACCCTCAGCTTCATTACGACTAATCTGACTGCCCCCGCGACCTCTGGATTTATTGCATTCAATACAGGAAACATATTCCCTAGTCCGCTGCTTGGTGCGCTTCTCAGCCTTTGAGGCAAAACCGAATCGCCATGCCGGTAGTTCTCTCTGGGAAAGAGCATTCGCTCTTTCGAACTGTTGTGCGCAACTATGAGGACAAACAATATAAGAAAGGTTCGCCAGCTCCAGCTGCTATTGTCAAAGCTACGCCTAACTCCATTTAGGGATTAAGGCTGCCGAACAAATCCTCAAGAAGAACCCCAAACATGGAGATACACTGGCAATGAAGGCGCTATGTATGAATTCGCAGGGAAAAACCGAGGAGGCGTTTGCGCTCGCGAAGGTTGCCTTAACTTGTGATATGAAGTCGCATGTTTGCTGGCATGTTTATGGATTGTTATGGAGAGCTGTAAAGAATTTTGAAGAGGCTATCAAGGCATACAAATTTGCGTTGAGACTGGAACCAGATTCAGCACAAATCCAGAGGGATCTGGCCTTGTTGCAAGTGCAGATGCGGGACTACCAAGGTTATCTGGTTAGTCGTAAAGCAATGTTGGCTTCAAGATCTACCATACGGCAGAGTTGGACAGCTCTTGCAGTAGCACTTCACTTGAGTGGGAATCTTTCACAAGCAGAAGGTGTTTTGACCAGTTATGAGGAAACTTTGAAGAACCCCCCATCCAAAACCGACTTCGAGAACTCTGAGGCTGTGATGTATAAGAACTCCTTGATCGCGGAGCAAGGAGACTACGAAAGAGCTTTGGAGCACTTGGAATCTGCTGGGAAACACAATTTGGATAGACTCGCTGTTTTGGAGCTTCGGGCTACGTACCTGACCAAGCTTGGCCGAACCGAAGAAGCCACAAAGGCATACCGCGCCCTTGTCGATCGCAACTCGGAGTACAAGACATACTATGATGGCCTGATAAAAGCTATGGGAATTGAGCCTACAGACCACAAAGCCATGAGTGCAGTGTACGATGAGTATGCCGAAAAGTATCCTCGATGTGATGCAGCGCGCAGATTACCTCTGGATTTCTTGGAAGGTAAGGAACCAATCAACTACTCCTGCGATTGATTGCTAATTGTTGTACTTAGGCGATGACTTCGAAGCGGCTGCTGACAAGTATATCAACCGAATGTTGGACAAGGGTGTGCCATCAACCTTTGCCAACCTCAAGCATCTTTATTCCAGCGAATTCAAGAAAGGAGTTCTCCCTTCGTTAGTTCAAAGGTATATCGACAGCGGAAAAAGTGAGAAGAGCCAAGAACCAAAGAGAAATGGTGATACTTCCAAGGGTGCCTCTGCAGCATTTTACTTTCTTGCCCAGCATTACAATTACTATTTAAGTCGGGATCTAGACAAATCAATGGACTTCATTGATAAGGCCATTGAATTGGAACCAAAAAGCGTGGATTTCCATTTGACAAAAGCGCGCATATGGAAGCATTACGGCAACACACAAAAGGCTTCTGAGATTATGGAGCTCGCCCGTACTCTGGATACACGGGATCGCCACATCAATACCAAGGCTGCCAAATATCAACTGAGAAACAATGAGAGTGAAGCCGCTTTGAAAACGATGGGAATGTTCACTCGAGCAGAAACTGTTGGAGGGCCGCTTGCTGATTTGCATGATATGCAGTGTGTATGGTTCTTGACTGAAGACGGGCAATCATATGCGCGTCAGGGGAAACTTGGTCTTGCTCTCAAGAGATTCACTTCTATATTCAATATTTTTGATGTATGGCAAGAAGATCAATTTGATTTCCACAGCTTCTCTTTACGCAAAGGGCAAATCCGAGCATATGTTGATATGATTAGATGGGAGGATCAATTAAGGGAACACCCTTTCTATTCTCGTGCTGCACTATCTGCCATTGAAGTGTATATCAAAATCGCCGATAGGCCTCAGTTGAATGGGACCAACGGAACAGCGGGTCTGAGTGAAGAAGACGCGGCTGAGCAGAGGAAAGCAGCGAAAAAGGCGCGGAAGGAAGCGCAAAAAGCTGAGCGGGAGGCGTTGGCAAAGAAGAATGAGCCCAATAAGTCTACTAGAGAAGGAGATAATGATCCCAAGAAAAAGGACGATGATCCAGAAGGTGCCAAGCTTGCTGCAACAACAGAGCCATTGAATGATGCTATGAAGTTCCTCACTCCTCTTCTGCAGTTCAGTCCAAAGAACATCGACGCTCAATTGGCTGGATTTGAGGTCTTCATTCGACGAAGTGAGTGTTTTGATACCCTATTCGAGTTTATGGACTAATATTGTTGCCAGAGAAGTATGTTCTTGCTCTTAAATGTCTGCTGGCAGCAGCGGCTCTCGACCGGGAGCATTCTAAGGTCCACAACCAATCTATCCGATTCAAGCTTGCCCTGGACAAGGAACTGGACACCCTCAACCCGAAGACGGCAGAAGTGATCAAGTCTGAGTTCAACCTTCTCCCAGCGTCTGTGCCCCTTGGGAAATTCAACGATGATTACCTTACCAAGCATAAAGATTGCGCTCGACGAACACTCTCGGGGTTGACGACACGAAGATTGTTGTCTCCTGATGCTTCCTCGGCCATTGAGAAAGATATCGTTGCCATTCTCAAGCTTCCGACTGTCACATCAGAAGAAGCCACTGAGGCATATGAGGCACTGACATCTTGGAAAAGTAGCGAGGTTGATACATTCAAGTCAAGTGCAGCACAAAGATGGCCTAAAGCAACAATCTTTGCTTGATGTTATTGAATTTAGCGTCCTCTGTGATTTGATATTCACTCGAATTTCTGAACAGCCTGTTCGACATATTTTGCGGAGGCTTGTGGCATAGCTAGCATTGGCATGGAAACTTGCGCAGGGAAAAGATTAGTTAGAAAAAAGTTTTATGACGCCTTTGCGATATGAGCGCGAATTGACTGGTCTGTCATTCACGATGATGACTGGGAGTGAAGTGTGGTGTATGGAATTCATAGGGGTTTCTCTCGATAATGCTAAATGGTTCTTTCGTGCTTTTATATCTCAGCAGAGGGGAGATTCGTCCATGATGATGCATCTAGATTTTTTTTCGGACTCGGTCGTCTCGATTGCAGACTACCACGTTTCTTGGTACCCGTCCCGGCTTGGTAAAATCTTGAACCTACCTTGGTGTGTCTTGGTACATCATCTGACTTGCTCTAGATAGTCTCTTGGATGTTAGAAACTGGAATTCTTGTACTTCTAGCTCCCCAGCCTCATTATTGCGAAACAGTCAGGAGAGAGCAAGAGAAGGCTGAATTTCTCGGCTGACTGGATTCTCTTCGCACCGGGATCGGCTCGTAATTCAAGGTTAGTTCCATTTCCACCCACACTACTAACTTGCAGTCTTGAATCTTGATGGATTGGGGGCGGGGGCGGGGGCGGAAAGGGCGATCCAATAGAATTTCATGTGTGGGGTCCATACCTACTCTTAGTACTCGAGTCCTCCATAGAACCTCCGGCTGCATCGCATGGTGCTCGTTTCAAGGACACCCTCAGATTGACCACACCACACCCTTTTCTGCATTACATCTACAGCAACTAGTCCGGTGTATATCGAACACGGCGTTCAGAGGTTTGCGCGAGAAGCGTTTCAATAATGTTTTTGTTGATGTTTGGTTCGGGGAAATTGGAAGTTTACCATTCGAGTACAACAACCAACACCACACCACGCCTCCAACTGGAAAAGACTCTTGGCTTGGATATGGATGGTGGATGTGGTGGGTGTATTCGAGTACCGTACAGCATCACAGCATCTCGCCGGGATGTCAAGACTCAAGAGAGAAATCTCTATTTTTTTTCCTGTTCCAGAAAGTCAATCTATGGAGCACCGTGGATCGTAAACTGCTTGTCTTGCGTCTTTTGTTTCCGCTATAAAAATTTCCCGGAACCTGGTACCTAGCCGAGCCAGCCTAGCTTCGGATGTTTTCCACACTTGAGGCTATTCCCTCTTCGTCCGTTCATCTCTTCAGACTGCACGTCTTTCGTCACATCATTCATCTGATGTCGATTCTCTGATGTCCTATCATTTTTTTCTTTTCATCCCGCACAGATCGCCGCGATGAACCGTGAACGCCCATTCCACCAGTGCAGTGCTGCCAGTGCTGCCAGTGCACCACACTGACCACACCACACTTACCACACCGACCACACCACGGAGTGACGGAGAAGCCTGTAAGAAGACAATGTTACTCTGCAGGGCGCGTACCTGAGTTAGCCTCTTTTGACTACTTTTGACCCCCCGTTTGTGGGTCTAAAGGTGCAGATGTGGGCAGTGGTTCGGCGCCAAAAACTAGCAATCGCGCCTGCGGTGAGCGTTCGGGGTGGACTCGCTGGACTGAGGGGTTCATCCTCTGACCAAGGCAAGCTTGGGGGCCTGGGGGCCTGGGGGCTGGTCTTCTCGTACGTCTGCGTCAATTTACGGAGTTTTCCACCAATGCCACCATCCCCAAGTAGACCCAAGTAAGGTTATCGAATGAAAAGTTAATTATACCATCTCGATGGACGGGTTAATCCTAGGCTCAGAGTCTTTTAATTTGGAGAAAACAGAAGGCAAAAGAAAAAAGAAAAAAGAAAAAAAAAGTCAAAAGCCTCTTTTGTCTGATCGATTCTTCCGGCCAGTCCAACAGCAAAAGGAAGCAAGGGGCAAGCACCACAGGTCCACAAGGAGGATTTTGTTGATGCTGATGCTTCGTACTTCGTATGAGATCTTGGGCGTCTGATCAATCTCTCCTGTCAACCACCCGAGCACCGCCTTACGGTATGATTAAGCGATGTATAACAGGGTTTTGACACCAGAGTCCCAGTCTGTGCTCGGGTCCCAGGACGATTGGGTTCAATTTCAAGACCGTGCAGTTGAATTTACTAGGTGCCTAGCTGTCTAGTGGAGACCCCCCCCCCCGTCATACTGTGCCCTCTTCTCCACTGTTCCTTGTCCAGCTGCTCTGCCATCTCTCTCTCCTCCATCTCTCTACTTTACTTTGTTAACTTTGTGGTTTTGGCGCCGTGGAGCTTCCCAAGAATTGTCTGGTTTCTACAATCCTTCATCCTTCCTTATTCCTCCCAAGACGCCGTGCAGTCGTACTCTCCCTTTCTGTACAGCATCTACCCCCACTACAAGTTCGAAACAACTTCCTCTTCCCGAATCCTAGGGTCCCGTCCCCACGTCCAAAACTCCACCCTGTACGTAACTAAACGGGAAGCTGGAAGCTGGAAGCTGGAATCTTGTTGGTTTCCGATGTTCTTTCGTCATCTCTCTTGCGCTCGCTTCGTAATCCTCTCGACTTTCTACACCAGATCTTAGTCCTCATACCCTTCAGAAGTTCCGAATTTCAAAAGTGTTCAATTTCGCCGTTGTTGAAGAACCTCAGGGAACTAGGATACGAATGGGTGGACAGCGGCACTGAACTGGACGGCTCTTTACGAAACCATCAGATCCCGAATATTTGACCGGGTTAACCTGTATCCGGCTTATGAACCAACCCTGGGGATTGCCAACATTGCCCGGGCAAAAGAAAACATAAACAAAGCAACAATATTATTATTGTTTAGACTGGGAGGCTACCAATACGATTCTGTGGAGGGAAGGGGAATATAAGATGGCAAAGGCCGACCTGGAAACTCTAGCCTTCCGGGATACGGATCCAAATCACAGATTTAACCCTCCTTCATCAGCTTCCCCCTTCAATCGCCGAGCACGACCGCCTCTCATGGATTTCTCTACGCCCGATGGAGATGATAAACGAATACCCTTGGCGGAGAAGAAACTCGATAGAAGAGCGTCGAAAGGAGGGTTACGTGGGATATTTACAAGAACCATGGCACAAATGGAGAAGGGCATCGTTTCACCAGTGCTGGAGGAGTCGATATCTTCGATATCCAGCAGTTTTCACCATAAGGATGATCGAACAAGCGTTTCTGTAGAGAAATCTACAACAGCTTCAACTCCTCCGACTCCTGATATACCTGCAAGACCTGCTTCTCGGCTTGCGCGGCCGTCACTAATGACTTTCAAATCCAAGTCGGTGAAACCAAAAAAGGAATCCCCAAAACCAAATTCAAAGTCGACAAAATCCACTTCTCCACCACCAGCGCGATCATCAGCAGCGTGGGATCCGCCGCCGTTATTCCAAGCTTACCCTCAGGCTGTCAAACATGCGACATTGTCAGCTTCAACTTTATCCGCCGATGCGATTCTGCGCCTGAACAACCATAGCAGAAAGGCTAGCCTGAGAGAAGATATTGGCCAAATGTTTGAGGATGGTGGGAACCAGGACCAAAAATCAGCTGCCGTGAAGAAGAATGAAAAGGCGAAAAGCAAGCATCGAAGGCAGATATCGGGTTCCATGTCGAAAGCAGACTGGACTCAGAAAATATTTGTGCTTGTAACGTCCGGATACCTCCTCCAGTATGCAGGTGACGGATCATTTGACCGTTTACCTGAAAAAATGATGCAACTCGGAAAAGACTCTGTGGCATTCGCCAGCGATGCTATTCCCGGAAAACACTGGGTACTCCAAATATCGCAAGCTATGGATTCGGATGGCGCTCCAGCCGCAGATACGAGGTCCCTCCTCTCTCGACTGGCCTTTCGAGGAGCGGACTATCGAAGGGCGGCTACTAGTTTTCTCCTAGTTATGGACAGCGCGGAGGATATGGACTCCTGGTTGGCAGTTGTAAGAAGGGAGATTGAAGCTTTAGGTGGTAAAAAGCATGTCTCAGAGACGGGAAAACCGAAACCAGACGACAGAATTATGCAGCTCGAAGCGCAACCAAGCCATAGATATTTGGTCCAGAAAAGTCCAGATCACTCTGATCCTACCTCTCCAACAACAAGTCCAATAAACGATGGCTCAAGGGAAGATATCTACGAAGAAACGCATGCTGATCTCATAGAATCTCAAAATTCTCATTTTCATGGTTCGATTGCAGATACTGTCACTTCTCAAGACGGACAAGTGGAATTTTTGAAAGAAAGCACGAATCGATTTTCCATGATGAGCTCTGGACAACGAACCTTATTCACATCACACAGTTCATCTCCATCCACTTCACCTACAAGAGAAAGCTGCTCTACCTTGGAAGATTTTAGCCTTTCGGGTACGCCTATGGAAGATGCACGAGCAAGGCCGAAATCTTCAGCAATCAACGAGCGTCGGAGGTCTGTGCAGACAATGGCTGTTCCCGTTCTTGACGTAAATACACCAGGTCAATACAGGCCCCGTTCTTCGTATGGCGGATCCGGTCGACCTTTCACGACACCGAACTTTAGTGTTCCAAATGCATCTGCGAAGAGATTTTCTGCTATCAAAACCACTGACCTCAATCACTCCGCGATAGATTTTGTAACTCCACCGAATGTTACAACGACTTCGCTTGAAGGAAAGGATAAGGCACTGCCAAGTATTCCACAGGAGCCTTCGCAGTATGCTTCAAGCCTTACGACAACTACTCTTGTCTTTCAGTCTTCCCCTGAAAATAGTCCCCGACTAAAGCCGTCCTTCGGGGAAAGTTATAGCCGATCAACTTTTCATACGGGTCGCAGATCAAGCTTAGCGCCACCGAGCTCTTCTAAAGATACATTCATGGACTTTAAATTTCCTCGAAGATACTCGAGTGTGCAGCCACTCAGTGTTACGAATGAGGATTCACGAGCTTATATGGGTTCGGATGTGAAAGCAACTCCCCTTTCACCGCCTCGTTTGAGCTCCCCACACATTGGGGATATGGTCAAAGAGAGTGCCTACATTGTATCTTCTCGTGCTCAAGGCAAGCTTCGTCGTCCCAGAAGCATGCAAGTTCGAACAAATCAAGAAGCGCCAATGTACACCTCTCACAACCTGAGCCAAGTGTCTTTGGAGCCTCGTATCATTCCGAATGATTCGAATTCAACAAACTCTCTGAAAACATTGAATTCGAACTCCAATCTAAGAATGCGACAGGCAAGCTCGAGGTTGCCCTCTCCGCCATCAACACATCGGGGTCGCAAGAGACTCACAGGGCGCCAAAGTTTGCCAGTAATTATTACAGGACCGCCACCAGCACCGCCACCACGCCGTGCTTTACCACCTTTACCTTCTCCCCAAAAAACTACTACGTCGAGGTCGCCGACACCTCAAATTCGATATAGAAATTCGTTGGCTTCTTGATCTTGGAACACAACCTGGGATCTATAAACAGTAGATTTTCTGTTTTCATTTTCTTTTGTATCTATTGCTGAGCATATACCCACCCTTTTTTTCTTCTCTGGAGACTGCTATCTATTGCAAAGAATTGTAAAAGCTTACAACCATTTCTTTTTCTCTTCTTTTTTCTTTTTATATTTTGTACAACAATAAACCCGTGGTGCAATTTCCGCCGCGGGGCGGGATGTGTTTTTATTCTTCTCTTTTTCAAAGATTCACTGGGTGATCTATCGCTGGAGTTGATTTATATATATGGTTTTAATGATGCCATCATGATGGGACCGGGGGTTATCTTTTGGGAAAGGGAGTTGAGAATGCGGTGTTTTAATTGTTGGATGATTTTCTTGTTGGGATACCTCTTTTCTTTCTTCTGTTTGCTTCCTATTTCCGGGTTCTCTTTGGGGAGCTGTGGGAGTTTGTTTATGGTTGGGCGGGAGGCTGGTTGGGATACGTTGGTGCGGTGCTATGGTATGATTTGATGTGGGGTATTAGTATTGGTGGTGTTGGTGTTGCGTTTATGAAGCGGAATGAGGATGGAATGAAGATGGAATGAAGATGGAATGAAGATAGAATGAAGATGGAAATGAAGATGGAAATGAAGATGGAAATGAAGATGGAAATGAAGATGGAAACGGAGATGAGATCAAGTATGAAAACTACGGATAAATGCTTCGCTCATAAAGCAAAAGAAATGTATTGGGTTTACGAAATGCATTCCCCAACTAATAGATTGGTGGCTGTATAAATGAAACTACCTAGAGAGTCCTTAGTATTCACTAAGCGCGTGTCCCACCACACACTGGCAGTGGATGCATAAATTGCAATAAAAATACTATCAACTTAATTATTCAAATCTTCTAGAGTAATTCAATTTCTTCATCAAATTCACGCGAACCTCTGAAAAGTAGAGATTTCTTTGTTTAGTTAGTAACATTCCTACAACCTCCCGTGGCGTCGTAGCGCCCATCGCATTCAAGGAACAACCCGATTCTCAGGGTGTGGGTCCACCTATTTAGGGTTATGAGCTAGGAATTTGGACAACGTCATTTGCTTTTTCCTGCAACACGTTTCTCATCAATCCACTGAATTGACGGACGAGGAAAACTTCTTGGATCATGTTTACTTAATATTCCTAATCTTTTGAATCGCTAATTGTTTGTGAGAGACTTGTTCGGTGTTTTGGCGAAGAGGACGAGGACCGGCTTTCCCCTTCCGGGGTATCCGATGATGAGGGTTGGGTGATTTATTTCGCTTTTTTTTTCCTTTTTGGAAGACGTGGGTGGAAAGACGTGGACGGTGGTTGAAGGAGTTTAGGGAGTGAGGGAGTGAGTGATTGAGGGATTGGGGGATCGATGAGTAGGTTGTACTCGTATGCCCCTGATGAGGGGTTGGAGGTCACTGGGGAGGGGGTGACTGCTGTTTTGGTAGGTTTTTGATCCTTAAGTATACTGTCTTTATTATACACATTGGTATCCAATTCATCCTCAGCTCACTTCAGATGCTTCTATAACACATCCCCTTCGCCTCAAATACCTTACTGACAACATACCGCAGTCCCAAAGAGATCTCGGCCTCAAAATTCCCATCAATTTCGTCACTGAACCTGGTGTCTCGGTGAGTGCCGTTTGTGGGTATGGAGGCGAATTGGGAAGGTGTATAAGTAATTTACTTGCAGTTGGCTTTCGACGGTTTGAAATCGATCTTTTCTGGAGTGGAGGGAGAGGAGCGTGGAGCTTTTGTCCTGTTTCTGATGATGTAGGGGAAGCGAAGCAGACCGAGGGGAAGGTTGTGTCTAGCAATTCATCTATGAGGAGTAATACTACGGTTTCTGCGTTGGGTAGAAGACAAGATGGTACGCCTACGACTAGTATTGGGACAGCGACCTTGACCCCGATCTCGACTTCTTTACCAACTTCTTCGAGTCTTCCGGGAAACCAGCTTCCTTCATCTGGGAGTTATAATTGTAGTACGGATTTCTCTCCGGGAAACTTCACGAATCTCTTATCGGATTATTTTCAGAAAACGGGCACCACACTCTCCGCCCATTTGCTTTATATTTATATGAATATACACGCCTCCGCAAATATATCTTTGCCTCTGTCGCCTCCACCAATTCCTACGAGATTCCCGGATAACTCAAAATTACTGAGCGGGATATTTAATACAAATCTTTCGAGCTTTATATACACACCCCAGAATCTTGATGATGACAGATCAAACATCAATGGAAGCTGGTATACGGTTGCTGAAAAATATCGACCTTCATCCGATTACTACAACATTTCCTTGGACTCTTATGCGATTGCTTCTACCGTGGACGGGTGGCCAAGTCTTAGTTTTCTCGAGTTCGCGAGGAATAAGAGACTCTTGCTAGCTTTGGGAGACGTGGATCCGCAGATGAGGGGATATAATTTTACTAACGATCAAGCCACGATTTTCCCCTCGGTGTACCTAAGGAGCGAGAGGAATATCACGGCAACAGCAGGGGGGGAAGTGGTCGAAGGATGTTTGTTCCAGAATAATGCCTCTTCCGCAGGCTTCGCAGCAACTAATGTTTCCTGGGCTGAAGCATCTAAAGTTATTGGCTTCACACCTACAACGACAGGAGCAAATCTCAACTCTCTTCTTAGCCTCACAGCTAACACCGTGAACTGTGGACTCTCTCCATTCTTAAATACCACCTTATCACAAAACCAAACGACATCTCAAGCCTTCCTCCCATACAAAAATTTCACACAAGCAACCATCTGGTCCTGGGCAGCAGACCAACCAAAATCCTACAACTCAACCACAACCACCAAAAACAACACCTTCCACTGCGCATCCATGTCCTCCTCCTCCGGCCGTTGGTCCGTCTCAGATTGCAGCTTGAAGAATCCCGTTGCATGTCGTGCGGACAGACAACCATGGAACTGGGCAGTAAGTACCACGAATCGGACGTATGCTGATGCGGAAAGGGGTTGTGAGAAAGGCTATGCGTTTGCGGTTCCCAGAACGGCTTTGGAGAACTCGTATTTGTATGGTGCGGTTAGACAGAGGGGGTTTGAGGGGGGACAGATGGTGTGGGTGGATTTTAATGAGTTGGATGTTGTGGATTGTTGGGTTACGGGAGGGGCGAGGGCGGAGTGTTTGTATAAAGTTAGTATGAGTGAGGAGGAGTATTTGAGGAGGAGGATTATTCTTGTGAGTTTTTTTTTTCTTCTTCCCTTTCCTTTCCTTTTGAGTATCTGGAGTAAGATTTTGGGCTTTTAGGGGCTTGACTGATGATTGGTTAGGTGCCTACTATTGGCGCTATTATTGTGTTAATCATTACGGCCCTCACGATCTTTGTTAAGGCTAGGGGGAATCATAAGACGAAGAAGAGGAATAAGAAGAGGGTTGGGGATGGAGTTATATATGAAGGTGTTCCGTCATAGTTCTCTCTTCATACGAAGAGGGCTTCATTTTTTGGGATTTAGAAATGGGATCTTAGGAATTTGGTTAGGGGCTTGGAGTTAGGTGTCGTTGTTTAGGGATATGGAGTAAGACGATATGGTTTGAATATAGGTACTGTACTAACTTGTAGACCTCTGGGTATATACACTTAAATCTTTATAGTCAAATTTGTAGTTAGCTAGTAAGAGAATTAATAAGTTTTTTTCATTGTTTTTATAAGTAATGTTCCTAGGCTAATAGCCGGTCCTTCCTTCTCCATATTGCTGTTAACCACCAAAGCGAAAAGTATTTATTGCTTTTACTCATTTACTTTCCCTTACAAAGAGACCTTGACATACGGCTATATCTCGGGCATATATGATAACACAGTACAGATCCCCGCAACATCTACATCCACAATTACAATTGCATCATCAACAAGAGCTCAACCTCAACCCTACCTCGTAAAACCCTCCAAAGATGATTCCGCGATCGATATGCCGTCAATTGACAGGCAGGAGCTCAACAAGAGGTTTCTCTACCTCAATAGCCAGAACGGCAGACTTTACCCATGCAGTACATACTCCAATGAGCAGTAAAAATGGAGGTGAAGAGATCAGCTGACTGTAGACTAGGTCATTGGAGGAGGTGCAGTAGGATTAGCTATTGCTCGAAAACTGGCAATACGAGAATCTGGAGACACCGTTCTTCTTGAACGGAATGATTGGGTGGGGATGGAGACCAGCTCACGGAACTCAGAAGTATGTTTTACAAGCACAAACACTCTACCCAACCTCTCCCTCTCTCGTGTGTTAAGAAACTAAGTTCTAATCTAGGTGATCCACGCTGGTCTCTATTACGGACCCGATTCGTTGAAAACCCGACTTTGTATTCAAGGCAAACAGAAGATGTACGCCTATTGCAAAAGGAAATCCATCCCCCACAAGAAGTGCGGGAAATGGATTATTGCCCAAACGAGCTCGCAATATGAGGAACTAGTAAAAGTCCACGAATTCTCTCAAACTCTCGATGGTATCCCCACCGAATTCGTTTCCCTCGCCGAAGCATCGAAACTTGAACCCTCTGTTCAGGCAAAAGCAGGAATTCTATCCTCTCCCACGACGGGAATCGTAGATTCGGATGCGTACATGCAATCCCTACTTGGGGATTTCGACGAAAAAGGTGGACTGTTATCCATCCACACCAATGTAATTCGAATCACGCCTCTAGGCCACAACGGCTCCGAAGGCTGGGAAATCACGGTTCTCGACAAGACATCTGGAGATGAAAGTACCATCACAGCCGAAACGATAGTAAACTCTGCCGGTCTTGGAGCTTGTGATATCAATAACATGATCCTTCCAAAAAGCCGACATCGCACACAGTACTACGCAAAGGGAAACTACTTTTCCTATTCTTCGCCTCATCCAAGAACAACCCGTCTTATTTACCCCGCGCCAGAACCGGGATTAGGTGGTCTGGGAACGCATCTTACGCTGGATATGAGGGGTAGTATTCGATTTGGTCCGGATATCGAGTGGGTTGATTCGCCTACTGATTTATCTGTTTCGACGGAGAGACTTGATGTTGCGATTGAACAGATCAAACGTTTTTTACCGGATGTGAAGGAAGAGGCTATTGGACCGGATTATGCGGGGATTCGACCGAAGTTGGTGTATAAGGGTGCGGTCGGGAGTGGAAAGGGATTCGTTGATTTTGTTATAAGGAAGGAAGAGGGGTATCATGGGTTTGTTAATTTGTTGGGGATTGAAAGTCCAGGGTTGACGAGTAGTTTGGCGATTGGGGAGATGGTGGAGGGGTTGTTGTATGGTGAGGGAAGTAATGGGAGTCAGCATACCTCTGTAGATAGTAACGGCAAAGATTCGTGATTGTAAGTTTATTTGTTTATGCTTCATCTACTTATGTCCGTCCCGTAGACTACGACTTCAAGGGAGTTAGTTATCAATAATCACAGAACTAACACCGTGATTAATAAGGTAGTAGTTTCATTTACCTTTTACCCTACAAACAAGGCCTTACGTCAGGAATGAGTTAGGAAATCATAAGCTACAATGAATCACAGAAGCGTACAAAAAGAATGATGAGTCTTAATGAGGCGCAGTCATAATTTGCTCATACATAGGAGCTTGTTCCTATAACAGTCAACACTCTTTACTTCCTGGACTCATTGGTCTCAAAGAAAATCAAGAACTATGAGTCTTAATGAGGCGCGGTCATAATTTGCTCATACATAAGAGCTTGTTCTTATAACAGTCAACACTCTTTACTCCCTGGACTCATTAAGCGGTCATAATTTGCTCATACATAGGAGCTTGTTCTTATAACAGTCAACACTCTTTACTTCTCAGACTCATTGATCTCAAAGAAAATCAAGGACTATAACATCCATCACATAGACTACCAAAGTTTTTGAGCCTTTTTATTCACTATTTTGCCTCAAGTCAGCTCTGTTCTGTGATTGCTTCTTCCTTGAGTGTGCTTGTTTCTTGCCCTTGGTCAAACTCGTTCCAGTGGTTCGAGTCATATTTCATTAATAGCCTTAAGCTGTGCATGTCACTAGAGAACTAGCGTGATTCCCTGTTGGGGGTTGGGGTGACGTGGATATCATAGCCAGCCTTTGAGTAGCGAGTATATAAGTTACAAGTCTCTTCTCCCAACCCACATCAGACCCAGATCAGACAACAAGTCCTCGAACTTCGAAAATGGCCAGCACAACCACCTCATCGGATCCACAAGATCAACCACCACTATCATCAAACCCACATCAGACAACAAGTCCTCGAACTTCGAAAATGGCCAGCACAACCACCTCATCGGATCCACAAGATCAACCACCACTATGGCCTTATAGCACCGCCGAAGACGAACTTGAAATCTTGGACAAGTTTGAAAAACGTTCAAAGAAGCCATCCAACGACATGAGGCCGTTAAGTGCTGACGATCTGGAGAGGATAAGATGGATCTTTTATTTTACTCCTGCCCAGCACAGACTTTCGCTTGTTCAAGCTGAAGAGCAAGCAGAGAAGGGGAGAGATGATATTATGAGGATCTTCTGGGCGACTTATGGCAATAGTAATAGTTCCCATGTATCACAGAATGAGCTGGAAGTCATATCTAAGATATCAGGATTGACTACCATGCAAGTCACGGTAATGTTAACCCTCCTCCATCAGTGAGAAAGATATTGACGCTCAGCAGGCAGGACTATGCCTAGAAGCTAAACGTCGCTTTTGGAAATACGGCTGGGACATCGGGACTAAGAAGGGATACCACAAGAATCAGAGATTAGGCAAGGAGGAATTTGAAAACTTCGCCAAGGAGGTTGTTGAGACAAGAGGCGTAACACGGGAAGGAGTGGTGGTAAGTTATTTCATACTATCCCTTTCTAGGACGTTACTTGTACTCATATGTTTGTAAGGAATGGCTTGCGCTTCAAGAGGCGTATCGTACGGGGAATAGCTGGGACTCGATCAGAGATTACTGGATAGAGCTTTCTGGTGTAGATCTCGGAGATTTGGAGGAGGGTTTGATCATACTTGTTGAGCATTTGATGCTTTGGGTGGAGAGTGTTAAGGGCAGGGGTTAAGTGGTTAGGTGGTTGGAAAATTGTTTATGGGGTTTCATTATTGAGGAATGAGGACTGGTGGCGATATCCGCCCAAGTCCGTTCCGTAGGTTTTAACGAGATTTATTGGAAATACTGATTCCAACTCAAATGACCATAACTTCTCAAAATGAACCTGCTCAACGTCCGACTTTTGATTCTTGTGGTCCATGAATACTAGTAATGGTTGACATATGAAATCGTGTTATAGTCTTGTATAGAAAGATTTCCTGGAGATCATAACAAATGAAGTGAAATTGATTCAAGATCCAAGAAAACCCCCTTGATACCAGAGGGAGGGTATTTGACTCACCCATTATAGAAAAGGTCAACTATCTAGACTAACACCTATTTTCGGAGGGCTTAACTTAACACCTGTACAGTACGTGGTGCCCTCTACGAACCTTTAGTTAGGGCTAGCCGTAGGGTTAGCCCTAGCTAGAGAGCTAAGATTAAGTCCTAACTACGAAAACACCTCGATATATAGTAAATCTTTCGCCCTTACCGCGCTTTCGATAAAATCGACTCGAGACTCGACTTTTTGACACCTTTAAACCGGCGGAATAATAGGGACAAGGAGGATAGGGGGTGTTATTTCAAGGTGGCAAACAACAATACTACGCCACTATCGCGACTGTAGTCTTTGTCTATACTCAGCTAGTATAGGAACGTACAACCTTATAGTGAAAGGATAGGACATTTTTACGATTATAGAAACCGACTCTCACTCCCGCTTCTTCTCTTCGAAACGTCGGTTACTAGGAGTTTCGCCTAGGTTATAACGATATCGCTACCCTCTTACCTATACTCGAAATACGGGGTTGACGGTGGCACTATATTCGGGGCAACAGGATCGATGTCCTTATATACGTTACTTGTCCTAGACTCGAATAGTAGGACGTTAAGGACACCGAGGTAGACTAGTAGAATTAAAAGTCTAGGGAGGAACGAGCGAGTTATAAGTAGAATTACGATATATATATATATATTACCGTATATATAGATAGGTAGAATAGACCGCCCGAAACATCCTTATATAGGAGCGGCAACGATATAGGTTCGATTCCTATTCGGTGCTCCTAGCGGCGAAAGCACTCTGCTCGAGTACTATTGTGTCTAGCCTGGCAAACGAACTGTTCCTCCTGTATGTAAAATATTTAAATAAATAAAAAATGTTAAGCACTTAACACCTAATTTTACTAAATTCTTATATGTATAAGTATATATTTGATTTGATTTTCTTATTCCTTTTGAACAAGCGAATTCATAAAGATTTCTTAAGCTACATTTTCTAAATCACAAATATTTATGACGACAGAGAGATAATCTATAAGTATATCATAGCTCAGCACATCAAAATAGTTCTCCTACTCTCCACGCGACAAGTAGTCTATATCTCCTTCATAGTATTACGACCGCTAGAAGTCGGCAAGGAATTCATCCGACTTTCGCGTAACTTTTTCACGAGACATCCCAGTTCTCAGCCTTCTTATTTCAATATTCCCAAGACAACAGACAAAAAGAGAAAGAAAAGAGGAACTCAGATACGGATGCCTAACTCATGTTGAACCAACCATCAGACAAGTGGTAATAAGCACAGGCTCCTCCTAATAGATAAATAAGTCCAAGATTACAGTTCCAAAATTTAAAATTTAAAAATTAATATCTTTATTCTTCTTAAGCTTTTTCTTCACTAGCTTTCAAGAAATGGACCAACACAGCTCGGATGTGTCAAACTCCCGTCCAATGGATGACTCACCCTTCTGTGTAACTCTATTCCACTCTCGGATACGAGGGGTATAGGTTTTCTGGAAGCTTACTTGGTGGTCTTATAGACCAGGAAGAAGGGGGACCTGGGACCAAGTCGGTAGAAATTGGATTTTCGTGACATGGAATATGGGAAAACGGTATAGAAGAAACACGCGAATACGTAAAAGGGAAAGAGAGAATTGTAGGAAGATGAAAAAGAAAGACAAGAGATAAAGATCCATCGACCAATACGAGAACGAGTGAATGGAAAGCAAGTAAAACTTTTCCAATCTCCACTGTTGAAAATTGGCCGAACATGCCACGCAGAGTTATTTATATCAAACGAATCTAACCAAGAAAGAAAATCCCGCTCAAGAGGAATTCACGGAACATCGGAATCTGGGTAAATAACCATCTGCCACGGCGTAGAAAAGAGAACTAAGAAGATAAAGAACAAACAGAATCGACAAGTGACGCGAAAATAACCGAGTCGATCAATATATAAAAAGCAGTCCAGTCGGCGAGAGCGACCTCCACATCAATTGCGCCATGAGATAAGGATCTCCTGATTAAAACCCCCACCAAATGACGCAGGTCAAGAAACTCGGGGAAATACGACGTAGAAATGGATGCAGAAGAAGAAGAAAAGAAGCGAGAATCCCTCATCGAATCCTCTCGATCGGCTAGATTGCAGTGAGAGGGAGAGAGGGTGAGGTCTCCCAAGACGGAGTGAGCGAACAATACAAGCGAACTCAGCCGCACGGGATCAATCCAGATTTTTAAGCTTGTTTTCCCATATTTCTCCTTTGGGGAATTCGTTTCCCACATTGGGTGGGCTTTGTTTATGCTCTTGTGGGGCCTCGATCCCACGTTTCATGCGATTCTTTCTATTGGGGCCCTTTCTTTTGTGGGAGGTGTGGGAGGTATGGGGTAGGGGTTGTGAGAGGATCCGTTGTTTCAACTTGACATCGCTTGAGATGTTCCATCGGAGGTGAACCGTGGCAGGTATGGTTTGTTCTTGGTTCTTTGTCTGTTTTGGTTATTCTGGAATATGGGCTCACATTTTAGGGTTTGGAAATGCAGGTCATTTTGAGAGGCTTTGTTACTGGAATTCTTCAGTACTGTAGTGTTGGTGGCTGAGGTCAAGGGTTGGTTTTGATGATACCCTGGTGCTACAATATGATGAAAATGTAAGCGAAATTAATTAGCTGGTAGACGATGTACTCTGTACACCCAAGTATTACTCAAACATGCCCAGATGAAGTGCGAGTCTGCGAGAGTTGTAGTTCTGTATTTACCGTTCCTGCAGAAGGCCCCAAAGGATTTCGAGATTGGTTATGCCAATTACCCTAATACCCTCGCCAACTGTTTTTAATTATCTTGTTTCGAGATCTGTATGTATCCCACCCAGACCACAGATTTGTATTAACTTCGTACAATGGTCAACGTGTTGGTCTAGGGCTGAAAGACGTAACAACCAGGTGTCTTGCCAGATATAGAAATACCTGCAGGATTGTACTGATACAATGCAGGCTGGGCTGAGTTGAAGTTCTTCGGCTCGCTTCGGACCTTGAAAATCCCACGTGGAAAAAAGGGATCATAGCCAATCAACCTTTGTTAGACCCGGAGCTGCGGTTGCGGTAAGACGGTGGGTTAGGGGGTCGCAAGTCGTTTGAACTTTTGAGGCCACTCGCACGTGTGAAAGGTGTAACGGCAACTTACGGAATGATTCAGTAGCAATTGTTGTCTCCTTATTTTTCTCTCCAATAGTGCCAGGTAAGAAGCGACAACTTTATAAGAAGCGACAACTTTATCGAGCTCCAATTGTGTTAAGTTGAAGCCTGACCTACGATTCTGCGAATGGAACCCATGTTTGAAGAACTTGATTCGTATCCCACTCTCCGGCAAAGCGAAGGCGTGTCCAGCCACTGGTTATTCTCAAACACTGGTCTCTTCTTCGCCTCCCTTTTTTTCCTTGGAGATCTAAGTCAACCTTGTGATGTTCCTGTCCTCGGTTCGCATGGCGCTATCTTCGTCATTTCTACTCCTCCGACGTGCATCGTCAACGTGGATTCGTGGTTCGGGTTCAGGTTCAGGTTCACACGGATCGTCTGAATCCCAATGACTGAGGGCATTCAGGAACATCAACGATGATCAGGATCAGATGCAGACGCACAGAAGGCGGCCGGCCAGCCTCTCGCTTCTGGTGTGCCATGTGCAGCGTGCTGCGTGCTGGGTGCTTCATCTTGCTCTTGACACAGGGCAGGGCGCACTGCCCAGCGGTTACCAAAATGCTCCATAGCTCCATAGCTCCAGGATGCCTTGCGGGGCATGCTACAGTAGCAAGTTGCCAGGCCAGGTCATGGCTGGCTGGCGAGGGAAAAATAAGCGCAGCACAGTCGTTTTCCCACGAGGCCTCCACGACCGACGACCGTCCCTAACAGTAGTGTCACCTGTGAGAACCACGCATCCATGGATGAGGGATAAAGCGTCTTCCGAATCGCTGCAGAGGCTCCCTACTTCCTACATAACCGAGAGATACGGCTGCATTGGACGGAATTGGATCGCTGGATGGTAGGGTGGCTGTGGATCAATTCATTCCGCGCCTGTACGAGATTGCTGAAGCTCAGAAGCTGGCAAAAGTTGAGATGCAAATTGCGAGCGACCTCTCAATTTGCCTTCAGGCGATCTAAGAGCCGTTTCAACGTCGCCGTTACCAGGACTACGAGCGAGTAGGACCGTAGCCATGGCCAACACCAACACCAACTTCGTACAAACCTAACTGGGTAGGTAACAGTACACGTAGCCCAAGCCCCGAGCCTAAGCTGGAGAAGTCGAAGTGTTGAATTGGGCGTAGTTTTAGCGAATCAACCATCCCGAGGTCCGTTGATGAACTAACATTGACCAACCAACGGCGTCGGTAATTTGGAGATCTTCGAGACTTCGTCAGCAAGCCGTAGTGTATGTAGTCATCAATTAACAGGACTTTAGCAGGACTTGTAGCAGAACTCGTAGCAGAACTTGTAGCAGAACTTCTCCTGTATTCTCCTCTTTGGTGGTCGCAAGAGTGTATATTGACGATTCGCTTGTGGATATACCTACTTGATTACTAGGTAGTTATGGTCGAGGGAATCAAGTACTGGCGTAAATTCATTTTGTAATTCATTTTGTAAAGTGTTAGGGAGGACCCGCCCGATTTATCAAGTTTATAATACTTTCTACAAATTAAAAATAAATCAACAAGGTTAACTTGGCTTAAGTTACTATAGTATAGGCTACTATATTCCCATTGGCGTTGTGTGGCGGCAGTCAAGCAAAAAGCGTCGGAAGAGGCGGCGACGGACCAGAAAAACGTGCCTACAGGGACTCTTTTCACACGCCCGCCACTCATTATTATTCGCAGATCTGATATCAGGCTCAAGTCTCTAGCCCTCTGGCCACAGGCGCTGCCGCTCTTCTCACAGGGGAAGCTGTAAGATAAACTCTGGTTTTCGACTGCCCCGTACGGAGTACGGAGTACAGTAAGGCAGCAGTAAAGCATATGTGAAGCCAAAAACTCCACAGTTTCCTATCACATTTCCTGGTTCGCAGGCCCGCACGCAGCACGCAGATGTGGTGGGCGCAGGTGGAGGCTAGCATTAGCATTAGCATTTGAGGTGGTCTGGCGGTCCTCTCCGCAAAACTAAGCGGCCCTTGAGCGCTGATACCACCACCACAAACAATCCACTGGGCAAGTCGAGGGTCGAGGCAGTCCAGTCAACCTAACGACCCTATCCACCCTAACCACCCTAACCACCCTAACCACCCTAACCACCCTAACCTACCACCCTAACCTACCACCCAAACTTCCTCCCGTTGCTTTGCTGCTCACTCGAACCCGACTGCAACTGCATCAGCACCAGCACCAGCACCAGCACCAGCACCAGCACCAGCACCAGCACCAGCACCAGCACCAGCACCAGCACCAGCACCAGCACCAGCCATCGGCACCTACCACGCCTTGCATTGCACCTGCTGCATTGGATATTTGCATCCCCAACAACACCATCAATTTCGACAGCCATTACTTGCACTCGAGATTCGCCCCAATCTTTTCACTCTCGACACCCTTCACCCATTGTCGTTGTCGCAATTCCTTCGCACGCACCGTCGTATCCGCGCACTTTTAACATCACCCACTGCCCAAGCTGCTGTGCCCTTCGTACCACCACGACCCTTCAAAGACATCCTACCCTACCAACCTCGGCCGTGTTCCACCGTGTCGATACTGCGTCCATCTTGGAAGCCAAGCCTCCTGTTTGGAGATTCACGCATCTATTTCTGTCGCCCTGAATAAAAGCAAACTCGTCCAGGGGTATCTCGTGTCGTGTCTCTTTGTCGCAGACGGGAACGAAGCTCTATTTCAACGTTAATCCTGCAATTCTGCCATTGCATGGCCGCAACACACCTTCAAGAAGCCGACGGGAATCGATTGTAGAATAATTGCGCCAACACTGCTCCCCCTTTTCCATCGAAACTCGGTCCAACATTGGATCCTCAAAAGATCTCCACGATTCTACGGACCGCTGAACATTGTTATAATCCCCGAGTCGAGGTCGAGGCTGCGTTCGCGGCTAGTGAGCTAGGAAAATGGGAGCCTGCATCAGTAGCAATGCGGAAGATTCCGAGGGAAAGAAGCGAAGTCAGATGATAGACAAGAGTCTGGAGGAGGACTCGAGAAAGCTGCGACGAGAATGCAAAATCTTGCTTCTGGGTAAGTTTTAACATGAGGGAAAGATGCGATGGAAAGCTAACGAGATTATTAGGCTCCGGTGAGAGTGGGAAATCAACCATTGTTAAACAGATGAAGATCATCCACCAAAGCGGATATTCGGTGGAGGAATTGTCCATGTACAGGATGACAATATACAAGAATTTAGTGGATTGCGCCAAAGCATTAATCGGGGCGATGGACCAATTCGACATCATACCAGTCATACCAGTCAACCGCGAATACAGCCATTTTCTGGTTCATTACCAGGTCGTCACGGAACCACCAACGTTGAATCCCGAAGTCGGTACAGCGATTCAGTCTCTATGGAAGGACCCGAGCATGGGAGCTTTGATGGAAAGACAGAGCGAGTTCTATCTCATGGACTCGGCGCCATAGTATGTCTTGCCATGGTGCTTTTGGATGAAAGTGGATGCTAACTAGAAGTAGTTTTTTCGAAGAAGCGCAAAGAATAACCTCGCCGGACTATATCCCAATTGAAGCCGACGTTTTGAGAGCACGTACGAAAACGACGGGTATCTACGAGACAAGGTTCACAATGGGATCACTAAGCATACAGTAAGTTCCACAGGGTCGGAAACATACTTCAGGATCTAACGGAGAATTTAGCATGTTCGATGTGGGAGGCCAACGAAGTGAGCGAAAGAAGTGGATCCATTGCTTTGAAAATGTTACATCCATCATTTTCTGTGTAGCATTGAGCGAATACGACCAGGTGTTACTTGAAGAGAGTAACCAAGTAAGTCATGAACTAAGTGGCCGAGAAACATATATACTGACTTGTGACAAGAACCGAATGATGGAGAGTTTGGTACTATTCGATTCCGTCGTCAACTCCAGATGGTTTATGCGAACCAGTATTATTCTTTTCCTAAACAAAGTCGATTTGTTCCGACAGAAGCTTGGACGATCGCCTTTAAGCAACTACTTTCCGGACTATTCTGGTGGCAATGATATTAATCGAGCTTCGAAATACCTGCTGTGGCGTTTTAATCAAGTGAATCGAGCACATCTTAATCTGTACCCCCAGTAAGTCAATTCTCTCCGAGTTTTATTTGCCTGGTTGCTAATGTTATTAGCCTCACACAAGCCACGGATACATCAAACATCCGACTGGTATTTGCAGCAGTAAAAGAAACAATTTTACAAAACGCGCTCAAGGATTCTGGAATCCTTTAAGCCTAATGCATCAATTATATATAATTTACGACTTTTATCAACTATTTTGGGGGTTTAGGACTTACATTCTCCGGCCTACATTGGGAAACAGGCGTTCATGGAGCTTGTGCCTAGCAAATAGGCGTGTTCTTGCTGTTAGGTCTTTTGGGGAAGGCTGTGTGATCAGACTTAGGGTGGACTGGCGGGTTTATCTCACTTGAGGTTATGTGGGATGATTTATTTGAGACCTAGTTATTTGTCTGAGACAGGCTCAGGGGTTCATGTCTCTCGAAAGGGGATTCTTTGAATACTGATTGTCATCTTTCGACGGGGCTAGCATTCGTCATTCTGATTTGATTTGCTCATGCCGACCAAGGTTCTCGAAGGTTGTACATCAAGACTTTCGTCTTGGAATTCTCGTTTGTACTTGAAACGATGCCTATGATCTGGGTCTGGGTCGAGGATGGGACGATGAAGGGTAAGGAAAGACGACTGAGTGGAATGTGCAGTGGAAACCTCGTCAAGCCAGACGATGGACGAGCCACGATACCGGAGACTCTGAGGATTTATCAACGCTCGCAACACGAAAGGAAGGGGGGGAAGGGAAAGACACGGCGAAGTGCACAGCTTTTGATTTTTTGGATACAAAAGGAATGGGAATGGAATTTGGGAAACGGTCTGGTGCTGTCCTTTTTTGCCATATCACACACTTCGAGAAGAGGGTGAAGACTTATCATATTTTTTATTTGTAAAAGAAAGAGAGGAAGAGCGAGAGGGGGAAATGCAAAAAGGAGGAAGGATGAAGGATCATTATATAGGTTGATTGTTGAGCGATACCTTTGGTTCAGGGGGATGAAAGTGGATGGGGAAATGAATGAATTATAAATTCTATGCAGTGGTATTCTCTTCTCCTGGAAGTGGTGTTGTGGACTCGTGAGGCGGCGCTCAATCAATGGTGTATGTTTTGGAGGGTGAATAGTACTAGATGAGGTAGGTGGATGAAGCAGGTTGATGTCATTGATGCAGGTCTTCTACGAGGTAACGACATCGAGTGAAGGTACTCGATCGGTTCGGCTAGAACCTATACATCCCACGGGGCGCCCACGGAGTGAGCTAGGTACTTACTCGACAGACGGGTTTTACCACTTCTAATATCTGTTTAGGTCGTGGTTGGATGGAGAGAATTTAGGGTGCAGATGGATAGGCTGGGATGGTGCTATTTAGGTTATGCAGCCGTGTGTATAGTAGGGACAAAGGAGGGACGAATGAACAGGTCATCGTGCAGAGAGCGATATAAATCATCTGGAGAAGTCGAAGGTGGGTTAGACGGAGAGCGTGTACTCGTGTACGGAGTAGTAGATTCAAGGTGCTGCTGTACGGAGGAGTACGGACGTACTTCACCTGGCTTGCTGTGCAGGTAGGGTATTAGGGGCCGGTGTCGTACGAGAGCCTACAAGTAAAAAAATGAGAGAGAGATAAGGAATACTTAAGTCCTTGGAAACTTGGTAGAGACTCCGCCACAAGAAGACCATCTTGGAGATAGAGATGGCATGATCGTTTTACACGGGTTGAAAGTCGACGATGAAGTGGATGTCAGGCATGCCAAGCGCTTACAGGGACTTCTTATTCAGCTGATGTGCTGGTGCTGGGTCGAGGTTGGGACCGGTGGGACCCCACTATCGGCACAGACGTGCGGGGAGAGCTTGGGAGCGAGGGAGCTTCGAGGCTTCACTTCCATCATACTCGAGTAGCATGATTGAGTGGTAAGTGACTTGATTCATGTCGAATGAATTAAAGTGATCATTGTCGGTGAGATAGGAAATAGGTGAGGCAGGAAATAGTGAGTGCAGGTGGACTGGAGCTTAGTGCCGAGTGAGCATGTCGAAGGTCGGGCAGTTGGTGCCTCCATTGTGCCGTGGAAAGAGCTTCCAAGAGCATCCAACCAGGTACGGAGCGTTCGGCAAGCAATACACAGGGCAGCTCTTGCCCAGGTGTGTTTCTGGGTAATTGGGAGGCAGTTGCAGTAGAGTGGATAGCGGTGGATAGCATTGGATCGCTCCTGCTACTCAGAACCTCTGAATGCTAGATGACACCACCTTCCCTGGTCTAGGTCTTCTCCCCCCCCCCCCCCCCCCTACCCTAATTGGTAGCATACCTAGGTGAGGATAAACCTTCCAGGTATTGCGTTGTTCCCCTCGTGTTTTTCTATCCTCTTCTCTCTTCTCCATATTCACCAACAGTTTCTGCGTCACACCCTCCAACACCTACTAACATAAATATATTCCTCTCATACACACATTCTACCCTTTCACTGATACCACTCAACCAACTGTTATTTTGCTGCTGGCCAGTCTCTTTCAGCTTGCCAGCCTTCGAGATCAGCACAAAGCAACCCCGCACTCGCAACAACATCTTCCCGTCTCCACTTTCATCATACTGGTAGCTACCCCTCCAGAAAGCATGGTTCACTACTGTAGTCCGCAGATGGCCTAGCTGCTACTGCAATGCTAATCTCTCCACCTAGATTCATCGACTCCCTAAAAATCCCAAAATACCCATTTTATTCCTTTATGACCAAAAAGATACTTCATTGCCAATAAATCGAAATGTCTACCACAGCTGTTTCTCGCCCACCTCGCGAGCGTCGCCCCTCGACCGGTGCTCCCATTTCTGATCTGCAGGGTCCCATCGGTCCTGGTTTCTCGAGACCCAAGCACAAGCGAACCTTTACGGGGTTCGGAGCTGGTGAAATCAAGAGTGTTGAAGGTATGTTACACCTCTTATAAATTTCCTACAGTACTCGAGTATCCTCCGTTCTGTTTCAGTTTGTCGGAGCTTTTTGCTTTCATGGCTGCATGTGAATGGCGTTCACTTGTGCTGATCATTACTTTACTTGATAGCCTCCATCCCCGAACCTCAACGAGAAGCTTGGAAAAAGTTTATGGCCAAAGGCTTTACCAATCAAGAAGAATTCGAGAGAGAAGTCGTTCGCCATGTCGAGACCACATTGGCTCGTTCCATGTTCAACTGTGATGAGACCGCCGCCTATGCTGCTGCAAGTCTGGCCCTGAGAGATCGCTTGATCACCCAATGGAATCGGACACAACAGCGCCAGACCTTTGCTGATAGCAAGAGAGTTTACTACTTGAGTCTGGAGTTTTTGATGGGTAGAGCTTTGGACAATGCTATGTTGAATATTGGGGCCAAGGATATTGCAAAGAGTAAGTTCCCTGCTCGCCGGACACTCGATGGATATTCATACTGACTATTTTATGGATGGTCTTGCGGATTTGGGTTTCCGTATTGAGGACATTATTTCCCAAGAGCATGATGCTGCACTTGGAAATGGTGGTCTCGGCAGACTTGCCGCTTGTTTCCTTGACTCAATGGCCTCGTTGAACGTTCCTGCTTGGGGTTACGGATTGAGATACCGATATGGTATTTTTAAGCAAGAAATTGTTGACGGTTACCAAGTCGAGGTGCCAGATTACTGGCTTGATTTCAATCCTTGGGAGTTCCCAAGACACGACATTGTCGTAGATGTAAGCTTATACCTTACGCCCTGGATGCATTGAGTTAACGGATGGCAGATTCAATTTTACGGAAATGTCAAAAAATACCAAAACGACCAAGGAAAGAATATCTTTACTTGGGATGGTGGTGAAATTGTCCAGGCGGTCGCATATGATGTCCCAATTCCTGGATATGATACCGTTTCAACAAACAACCTGAGATTGTGGTCCAGTAAGGCTGCGAGTGGCGAGTTCGATTTCCAAAAGTTTAATAGTGGTGACTACGAAAGTTCGGTGGCTGATCAACAACGTGCTGAGACTATCAGTGCTGTGCTGTATCCTAATGATAACCTCGACCGTGGCAAGGAGCTTCGTTTGAAGCAACAATATTTCTGGGTTGCAGCTTCGCTATATGATATTGTTCGACGATTCAAGAAGGCAAAGCGACCTTGGGTTGAATTTTCTGACCAAGTTGCCATTCAGCTTAATGATACCCATCCAACTCTGGCAATTGTGGAACTCCAACGTATCCTTATTGACCAGGAAGGCCTTGAGTGGGATGAGGCATGGGGTATTGTCACCAAGACTGTGAGTATAACTCTTCTCCAATCACTCGGAAATGGCTAATCAGTCTCAGTTCGGTTACACAAATCACACAGTCCTTCCAGAAGCTCTCGAGAAGTGGTCTGTTCCACTTTTCCAAAATCTTCTGCCCAGACACCTTCAAATTATATACGACATCAACTTGTACTTCTTGCAATTGGTAGAGCGCAAGTTCCCCAAGGAGAGAGAGTTGTTAGGTCGTGTCTCAATTATCGAAGAATCACAACCGAAGATGATTCGCATGGCATACCTTGCCATTGTTGGTTCCCACAAGGTTAATGGTGTTGCCGAGCTTCATTCTGATTTGATCAAGACTACAATTTTCAAGGAGTTTGTTAGAATCTTCGGTCCTGACAAATTCACCAACGTCACTAATGGAATTACACCAAGACGTTGGCTGCATCAAGCCAATCCCAGACTATCCGAGCTGATTGCATCTAAGACTGGTGGTTTGGAATTCTTGAAGGATTTGAATATTCTCAATGAACTTGAAAAGTATGTTGATGACAAGGAGTTCAAGAAAGAGTGGGCTGAAATCAAATATGCCAACAAAGTCCGACTTGCCAAGCACATTAAGACAACTACTGGTGTCACTGTCAACCCATCTGCTCTATTCGATATTCAGGTCAAGCGTATACACGAATACAAGCGTCAACAGATGAACATCTTTGGTGTTATCCACCGATACTTGACTATCAAGGCAATGACTGCCGAGGAACGAAAGAAGCTTGCACCAAGAGTTTCCATCTTTGGTGGTAAGGCAGCTCCTGGATACTGGATGGCCAAGACCATTATTCACCTTATTAATCAAGTCGGATCCGTTGTCAACAATGACAAGGATGTTGGCGACCTTTTGAAGGTTATCTTCTTGGAGGATTACAACGTTTCCAAGGCTGAGATCATTGTGCCCGCAAGTGATATCAGTGAACACATCTCCACTGCTGGTACGGAGGCGAGTGGTACTTCAAACATGAAGTTTGTTCTGAACGGAGGTTTGATTATCGGTACATGTGATGGTGCCAATGTAAGTTTCTACCAGACAAAATGAGTTGCTGGATCTTGCTAACAGATGGTGCAGATTGAAATCACTCGTGAAATCGGAGAGAACAATATCTTCCTGTTCGGAAATCTGGCGGAAGATGTTGAAGATCTTCGACATGCACACACCTATGGTTCTCACACTCTGGATCCAGATCTCGCCAAGGTCTTTGAGGCAATCAAGGCGAATACCTTTGGTGATGCAGGTTCTTTCGGAGCCCTGGTCAGTGCCATCGAAGACCACGGTGATTACTACCTTGTTTCGGACGATTTCCACAGCTACATCCAAACTCAGGCTTTGGTCGATGAAGCCTACAAGGACCAAGATGAGTGGATTAGCAAGACCATCTTGAGTGTTTCTCGTATGGGGTTCTTCAGCAGTGATCGTTGTATCAATGAGTATGCTGAGACCATCTGGAATGTGGAGCCTTTGGTTCCGGAACCCCAGGAGAGAAATGGGTTGCAGAAGGGTGAGTTGTGAGCTAAGGGTGGTATGGTAATTGATGGGAATGAAAAAATTGGGGAACTGCATACCTTTTGTGAGAGCGCACTGGTGTATTTCTCTATTCGGGTGTTGTATGTTAGATTGATGAGTGCATGAGTACACGAAACTTTTTTTAAATTGAGATATTCTTTCATGGGTTGTTTTGTGTTTACGTGAGGTGAGGTGAGGTGAGGTGAAGTGATATTTGTCATATCTTTCACAGGGAGTGAGTGGGTTTTGATCATCTTCTATTACGTTTTTCCAACAACTCAGTTGACTTAGGAGAAGAGAAAAAACGGAATCACCGTAGTGTGGTCGGTCTCAAGTTAATATGATGATTCCTTTAAAGAAGATAAATTTATTTAATTGAGAAAGTTACCGAAGATAAAAATCTGATTATTTTTTTGCGTGGGAAGTTGTACGTAATATCGTTGTATTAAATAAATTACTTGGAAAGATTTCGGGAAATGGGGATACATGAAGTGTTTCACGATTACTGAAGTATACATTGGCAATGGTTGGGAATTGAACACTTCCAAGGGAAGGGCGCACTAGCGTAGTAACATTCCATAGTATTTCATCACCTCAACATCACACACGATACAAAATACAAAACGTGGAAAATATTTTCATTTTCATTTTTTCATTTCCATTTCGCTCCCATCACTTCTTCGTGCAGCTCCTAGGACACAAGTACATGAACCCCCCGAATCCCCCCATTAGGTCCGGTCCGAGGAAAAGACATCATCTCCCTAAGTCCTATCTCATCCATCTCATCCCATCCATCCATTCCATCCATGCCACCATCCATTCCCATGGACTAGACTAGACCAGACCGAATCCCATCCATCGACCAACCGACCGACAGAGAGAACAAGAGAAAAAAGAAAACGAAAACGAAAAGAGAGAGGTGAACAACGAAGAAACAGCCTCCCCTGGAAGAATTTTTCGGCCATTTACCCGATTCGATTACCCCCATTTTTCCTTATCTATCCATATCCCGGGTAAAACAAAAGCAGGTTGATAAAAACGGCGTGTGGAGACGTTAGAGAGGAGCAGAGTAAACACGGTGGGCCGTTGATTTGTTGTCCGTTTGTGTGTGTGTGGAACAAAAATTGTTGGCGTTGTGGTGTATTATTAAGGTTGAGCATTATTATATGTGTGTTTTGCAGTAAAGATTTTGCCCCATAGTCCCATTACGCCGTCGAAAAAAAGCCTATGATTGAAAGGCGGAAACTTTTGGAGAGAAGAGAAGAAAAAAGAAGATATAAAAAAAGAAACTCGAAATGAGAAATGCTGCAATGTAACGTGATGCATCTGATGGTGGTTGTGGTGGTAGTGGTACATAAGGTTGATGCCCAAAAGTTTCCGAATTTGGTTAGGCTGGAACAGAACGATGGAGTGCCCGAACGTGGCGGACCTTTGGGCATTCAACTGGAGAAAAGAAAAACTTCGTTATTGGTGGTATCATCGAGAAAATAAAAGCAAGAGAGAAGAGCTGGAATCTTCACTAGAGCTGTGTCACAAGCCGCTAGTTTTTGGAGAGTGGAGCAGCAACGATGGGTGCATGTCAGAAAAAGCAGTATCAAAGTGCTGAAGATCCAGGAAGAACAATGGACCATAACCTGGTTGGGCACGGTCTTAAGTAGTGGATTGCGGGGTAGAAGCTTCACTGTCTCCAACAATATCTGAGACACGCATTTTCTTCGCACGTGGTGCTTCATCACGCTGTTCACCCAATTGCTCCTCGAGAGTATCTAGACGATGCTTCAACTGGTTCTCACGCCGTTGCGATTCCTCGAGCCGTTGTAGCAACGAAACCTCCGACTCTCTGCGCATATCCTCCCCACGTCTGGCATTGGCTTCATCTTGTTCCAACTGGGTGACTCTTCCACGAAATAGCTCATTGATCAGCTCGAGTTCGCTAACACGCGTCTTGAGCGCGGTATTGTTGGCGATAAGCTGCTCGTAGGTTTGAGGTACTTCGAGACCCGAAGCCCCATTCAGCGGCGAGGTGGATCGACCCGGGGAAGGTTGTCGAAGGTGTAACGCAGGTAATGAGGGGGACTGGTGATGGAAGTGCTCCTCCATTCCATGGCCATTGAATGGTTGCATGTGGTTTGTGAACATCGAAGGCGTCTGCGTTCGCGATATAGGAGAGTTGGAGCCATCGGAATGGCCGTTCGCAGACTTCTGGGAAGTGCGTCGATGTTGTTGTTGACCTAAGGACCCGGGTGGTGGGGTTCCTGCTTGCGATCGCGATTGCATAAATGACTGGTCGCCATTGACATCAAGTACACTCTGCGGCGCGGCAATTAGTACAAAGCAACGACCGGTCGGCACGTCAGAAACTAAGAAACTCACCTTCTTCTTCATGCCCTGCGTCACTCCTGAGCCTGAGCTCTTGACGCGATTCCGACTCTTGATAACATCTGTCTTTAGGCTTATCGGTCGAGGGCGACCATGTAGCTTCAAGAAGAGACCGCAGGCATTGCACAGCACGGAGCCGATCTCATCGCGTCGCCAGAGTGGCGTCGTCGAGGTGGTGCAGTTCTGGCAGGTTGGCTGTTGAGTTTCGTGATTATTAGCTATCGTCGCCATTTGATAGGAGTTGGGGGTGTTTCTTGTCTTAATTCTATCTGTGCGATAGCGATAAGAACTGAACGGAGTCGCAAGACGAGGAAAAAATTGAATCGGCTCTAGCGTGCCCCGAAGTGGGTCACCTGAGTGGCAGTGGCACCTCCTCGACCTCCTATCTCTCCGGAAAGGCGATAGGGTAAAAGCGCTAGCCCAAGCCACTAGCCCAGAGCAACAAAAGATGGGATGGGAAGGTACGTGTGCCAATTTCGCTGACAATCAATGCTGTTCGGATTCGCTTGCGATGGACACGCTTGGGACAATGCAAACCTTCTCCAACAATAAACAATCCACGATCGGTGAAGGAGAGAAAAGATTTTGGTGTCTCTTGGGCCTTCGTGACGAACGAATAATTTATATTGTCCCAGGATGCTCCAAGTTGACCAAGTTGCTCCAAGTTGCAAGGGAGACCGATGCATGAGTACGGACAGCAAGGACCGAGTAGCTCAGCTCACAACCACATCTCGCTAGTGATAATAAATAAAAAGAACAAGAGGAATACTACTTACAGGTGAATTGCTGTGGCCTCCTCCTGATGTTGCCGAAGGTGATGATGTGGCAAATCCCATGTTGACACTGGGTCCTACATTGAATCCCCTGCGAGCGCAATTAGCATCCATTTATCCTCTTGTATATCAATCTAAACAGAGCCTCCAAAATTGCAAGGGTTTTCGCCAACCGAGAGCGAAGAGCGCATATCTATCAATTGTCCAAAAGCACTTGGGCTTCAAGGCAATTATCCCAAACTCCTAGAACAATCAAGTTTTGAATAGCCTGGTTCTTCTGGATGTATCGGAACAACGACAAAAATGAAGTGAAGTTTCCTGCGACCCTTCCCACTCTCATTGTCATTCTCATTCACATACGCCCTTTCCCTCTCGGTAAGAACTGTAAACAAATCCCCCTTATGCCCACAACCAGCAATCGCGACCGTCGCCCAGATATATAACATGAAGAACGTACCTTAATTGCGGTGGAAGGGACGATGAAGCCATGGAAGCCAGTGCCGAGAGTCCAGGGAGCTGCGGCAGCGACGCACTATGATGAATGCTAGAATTCTGCGTCGAAGTCGAGGAAGGACGGGAGATGGGGTCCATTGGAGGTAGCGACTGTCTTCCATCGTCCGAGTGTGTCCTTTTCAGGGAAGGAAGCTGGTCTCTCGAGGACGGTCGAAGATGGTCGATGGCCATGGGCGATGCCCGGTAGGGAGCGAGTGTGGAAGCCGTGGTTGCGGTTGGAGGGGGGTATTAATTAAATTCGCGTTCGGGGAAACGCGAAAAGAGAGATGTTGAAGACTTGGGAATGTGTCTGGTATTATATATCGTATCGTCGAAGCTATATCGAGAAAAGAAAAATCGTTTCTATTACGCAGTATGAAGTCGTAGAAAACTGGAGAGAGCTATTCGAGTAAGAGCTGCAGTTGAAAGAGGTCTGGGACAGGACGAATTATCGAAAATTTAGTCGAGGAGGGAAAAGAAGCAAAGACTTTTGATTTTGACGCGCTCAAACGAGTGACTCGATGGACCTGAAGCAAGTGATCTGGATACAAGAATGCGGAGTAGCGAATGTGAATGTGCTGGTGCTGGTTAGATGGGCATATGGAAGTTGAAGAAGGGCAAGTAAGTAATGGAAGTTTTGGACGAGAGAAAAGGAATTGCTGTGTTCTCGTGTGGCATGGGCATGGATGGGGCTGCCCCTTATCGTGTGCAGACATGGTGTGCAGATCTATTTAAAAAGCCCACCAGATTTGACGCAGGGCTAGGAGAGAGCGCGATTCTAGCTTTTTCCAACCATCCAAGAGATTGGCCAAATTGTATTGATATATGGACTATATTTTAGGACAATGGCTTCAAATTGTTCTCTCTTTCTTTGAGAAATCGCTTAAGCGGTTTGTGGATTTTACAGTATTGGAATGGCTTCACCTATTGCCTTGAAGCTCAAGCTACAACTACAGATCGCTTGGTGTGCCGCTTTTATCATCTACCGCGAGGGCAAGACAAGAAAAGTACACAATTTATTATTACTCGGCTCGACTGGAATGGGCGAGGGCAAGAATGCTGCAGAGATGAGGGCAATAAAACAATGGCTGCCGACTTCGTATGTTTCCAATGCAAGTCTGGCGGTAGAATAGCTACACCAGCGCTTCCTTCAGAAACGTGCCACGATGGAATTCGAATCCCGCATGCAACGACCGGGGCAGTTTCCGTAACCCTCAGCCCTTTTCTCACGAGAGCAGACCAGATCCACGGCCAGAGGCACACCAGAGGAACAAAAGGGCTGACCACATGGGATTTTTGGTACTTCAGCTCTTCCTTCCTGTTGCTTTATCTGCTTCATCTGCTTCATCTGCTTCATCTGCTTCATCCTGAAATATCCTGAAATGAGATGTAAGAAACGAAAATGTAAGATACTTCGTACTCCGGACTGTACTCTAGTACGGAGTACTTTGCAACATCCAACACCAACCAACCCAACCCAACGTGAGGTGATTATGTATGCTTCCCCTTCCTTCATAAATATTCTCGGCCCCGGTTCCTCCTGAGATAGCGGCGGATAGCGATCCGCCCCAGGGATAGAAAATCTGGGCTGAAGCAATCTGTGGAATCTGTGGTCTGTGGAGCAATCGGCAATCAGCGATTATGATAAACGATTGACCAGTAAGAAGCAGCGTTGATAACTCGACGAGCCACACTGCGAACCCTCCGCGTTTATGGCCCCAATTGTCCCCAATTGCCGTCGGCGGATGAATTTCCCCTGAGATGCAGATGGAGATTGTAAAATTGTCATGAGTGGAGCGTCCTTCCCAATGTAGATTTTCCAGAAAGTTCGAAAAGTTCTTTCTAAATTCTCTCTATCCCTCTATCTTTCCTTCCATCTTGAGAATTTGGAGAAAAAAACTCGATTTTGATTTTGGGTTTCAATTAAAGTTGTTGTTTATTCATCGCGCCGACGGGATGAACCCATTCATGGAGTGACCGGACCTCACGTGAAAAAAAAATAAACCACGTGTACCTCTCCTTACCATAACGACAACCATCTGATAACCATAACCGGACGGGACGATCATTAAAATTAATAATCAAATTCAAACAATATTTTGTCGCTTGGAAACCTCTTGACCAAGCTTCTCCGTCTGCCCCGGAAGTTAGTTCATCAAAGCGCTAAAACTCCCGCAGTCATGTCACGTGTCTCTAGCGGGGAAAAAGGGGGGTACAGTCCAGACGAAAGGGTCTGTGAAGGTTTTAGAGATACCGAAATCTGATAGCGGCAATAATATGTCAGTCAGTCATAAATAATTGTGAAACTAGATAGCTCAAATTCTTGTCCTAGCACGTTTGGTACAAAGTGAATAATTTCTACACAACAAGCTCATCTTTATTCATTACGCTGAATTAAATTGTTCCAGGACTTCAAGAAAATATTAGCAAATAATAAATGTTACCCGGTATGAACGACAACATGTCTCAGAACATGTGTAACAGATACCTAAAAATAAACTTTTATAGAATCGGTAACGGTTGAGTTTTGGGTATCCATGTGGGACTTTCAGAGTCACTTCTTATGCCTGTCTCTAGGAATAAAACTTACCTTTCGATTCCATAAATACTAAACAAAACATTCATAAGTTCCACTATCCTGAGATACATCGTGATTGTATCTCATCCTCTTGAAAAATTCGAATGATCATTTCAAAATCCTAACTTGGAGAGTTCTGCATACGGTACTTGAATTGATCTAGACAAGACCACAACAAGAGCGCTATCTGCGGCTTCTTTTGTTGTTTACTACAAGTTTTTCTTGGTAAGAAACACTGTTACTTTGTATGTATACCTGCTGGTTCAGAATGAAGTAGGTTACTAACCCAAAATAATAGCAATATAAGTCGTGGAATTCCCTCCCTTTTATTCTTTCCGAAAACCTCGAGTTTTCATCGTCAGGATAAGGTTATTCGTTTGAAACTAGTTCGAACGCTAAATTTTACTAGATTCTTTTATTCTATTAAGATACAAGTAAATTACCATTTATGTCGAAAGTAGAGTGTCTTTCTTCTATATGAACACGAAGTGAAAAATCCCAATACACACGGGTCGGTCCCAGTTTCCATCCAGGAAACCCCTCGTTTCCTCCCGAACTCCGATCGTCCAGCAAGTCCAGTTCAATGAACATCGAGCCCGATCCAAATTTATATGCCCAAAACACCACCCTTAAATACACCATATCACCCCAAAACTCCATACAAAGAATTCAATCAATTCGCAAAGTCCAAGCTCCCTCATCTCGGGTGACCATTTGGTGGTATATACTGACTGGGTCGATGCGTAAAAGTATCAACCGTCCTCGTGACCAATATTCCGCCCTCAGCACTTCCTTTCGAAGTCGACAAGATCGTCGATTCCCCCGTCGAAAAGGTAGATTTCGTCGCAGAATGTCCACCACTACCCTTGGTTAATTTCACCGCCTCTTCAAAGCCGAACGAGTTGTCGCCCGTGGAGGAACCGAGGTGATAGGGTCGGCGACCTGAGCGTGCCGATCGGGAGGTTGAGAAGATTGTGCCGCCGAAGAATTGGGGGAGGAAGGTGGAGAAGAAAGGTTTGGTTGCTGGTATTGAGGCGCAGATCTATTTTGATGATTGTTAGGATTTTTGCTTACTTTCTGTTTCTAGGATGTGAGGGCAGAGAAGAACTTACAATTCCGATATATAATTCTATTGATGCCGTTATCCAGATTGGGTAACTGGCCCAAATTTTGTCCCAGGTCTGACTTATTTTATAGGTGTAATATGTTCTGGCAACACCCGCGAAACAGGAAATGAAACCAAATGCGAAGAGGAGAATTACTGGAATCCTTTGTTTCATCGGAAGCGAAACTGACCAGACCGTTTTGATAGGGAGGAGAACGACGACAAAGTCTGTAAGAGTGTTGATTATTCCGGCGGCGAGAAGCGAGGCTGTATCGTCGATGCAATTCGGGTCCTTTTCTACCGTGACTTTCCAGAAGTTTTGAGGCGGTCTGAGGCAGAATGCATTAGTATATTGAAGCTTTTTTTGTTATAGAGAAGCCGAAAGACTGAGATTTAGATGTGTGAAGTGGTGGATGCAATGGGAAAACGAACCTGCACTGGAATACTACGGTAAAGCAAAATATCGTTCCTTGTGTAGCGACAATTATGATCGCCAACAATGTGATTCTCCTCCAAACCAAAGAAGCCGACTTCAGCATTCGACGTACTAGCATCAACATCGATAGCTTCGTGAGTGTACATGCCACTCCGAAAATAACCTCTGTCGCAAGGACCATCTTCAACCCATTGGGGACTTTATCGGGTTGGATATCATACTGCGCAATGGTTAGCAAAACTCTCGGTTACCTTTGACTACAAACTCACCGAGTGTAACGTCCAATATAGCTTTGTATCGCCGATTATACTTATTATGAAGAAAGCGGTCGTGGGAATCTTCAAGCAGTCAGCATCAACCCAGAAGCAATTGGAGGGGTGAAAAAGTACGTACCATCGCAAAAAGAATGAAAATATCATCGGGCCCGAATATCTTCCTGAGATATGTTCTTGTGAAGATTCTAAGACTCATGAAGCAAAAAAGGATCGAATACAGCACGATATTGAGAATGACCTTCGCATTCCCTCTCGTCTCGGGATTCACAAGATTCGGCGCAGGCCATGCTTTCAACACTTCAGGCGGGGGAATCTGCATCTTTTCGGCAGGGTCACCAACACCACAGGTAGCGAGCAAACGAACGAAGGGCAAGCGAGTATCCGTAGATCACAAATTTGGCGAGGAGGCCATGATGAGTATATGAAGGAAGAAGAACATGAATATGAAGCCATGTAAGGTTGCCTCGGCGCTCCTAGTCCAGGACCAGATTCTCTAGGATAAACAAGCGGGGGATGATCCTCTTCAACTTCCAAGACTTCGGACCAGTTATTGAGCGGGGAGCTACACCATAACGCCCAACGCATCCCCTAACGCAACAGCTGCCGGTGAAAGTGTCGACAGGGGCAGCACCTTAGCACGACCATAATTAAAGATCGCTCAGGATCCAAGCAATCCAGACACCCAGAACGACGAATGAGGAACGTGGGCGTGGCGTCTTTTTGCGGACTTTCGAGGGGAGCGCCGCGGGAACCTTAAGTCTTGTCCAAACCCGCTCTGAATCGTACGAAGTAGAGTACATTACGCCTCGCACCTCGTGCCTCGCGCCTCGCAGGTAACTGAGGCAAGTGATTAATAGGGTTTGTTCCTGGATTTCTCCAGATTTGACTTTTTGTACTGCGGGCACTAGTTGTATAGCGTCGTGCCTGGTGGTTGGGCCCTTCAGCCTCCGACGACCCTCTGGGTCGGAGGGTCCAGATGGGACGAAAATTTCGTATTGCAGATCTTGAGGCGTTCTTAGCCTCGTGGACACCACGATTTTAGGGATGACATGCTTCTAGAAGACTTAAAAGCCGGATAGGCGGGAGTCTCATTCCGTCCTGCTTTTATCCTTTCGGTATTATCCCACCTTCCTTTCCTAATTAGATGAGGACCCATCTGCGTACCAAGTATATAGGTAGGTAGTAGGCAAGTACCGTACGACACTTACTAAAAAGTTACGACTGGGGAAGTCTTGAGTTCCTTTTGAAACACTACCCGCGCCCCTTCTATCTGGGCGGAGATAGAAGTGTCTTTAAGTGCGGAACGAAAAAACAAAACCCGGTTGTTTTGTGGTTTTTAAGTTTGACACTAGCGATCCTAAATACTTTTGCATATGTCAAATGTTAAATCAATAGCGGAAACAAGTAGCTAGGTGATTACCAAGTGAGTTAAAAGCTTGTCCAGGTTCCAGGTAACGTAGAAGTAAGACTCATATTACTCATATTTTATGCGGATACTTCGCATTTCGTTTAATACCGTAAAGAGCCTTCAATCTTCCTTCGACTTTGTAAATGTGGTAAACACATTCTTGGTTGTTGAAATTTGAGTCTTTGCACCAAGACTCCGAGACATCCCTCTTAGATTGCGGCTCAACATCAAGATTCGACTCCAGTGCCTCGAAGCGATCAAAACGACAATCCATATCCACCACAACCACAAAAACCAAATACTAAATGATCCACCCCCAGATTTTCAACATGTTGAAGACAAACTCGGAACATTCCTTCACCGAGAAATCTTACTTTACCACCGAAAAACTCAAGCACTAGGTTGAAGGAGGTCCGGACATCTACTAGCTACATAGTCTGCCTCCTACCAGCCTGGTGTGCAGCCACCCGTAAGCACGACCAAAAGAGAACCTTATTCAATTCAATTGGCTGAAGTTACTAATCCACGGAGATAGAGATCATAATGGATTTGAATTGTGTGATTGATGAAATTGTACCAAGTGTCCCGAATGACGTCTGCAAACTGCTTATTTCTAAAACATATACACCCCACCCCTTCCAAGTCTGTGTTTCACACACTCACTGACATACCCTCCTTATGTTGTAAAGTATGTATTTAAGGGTAAGAGGCCGAACCCATCAGACGAAGAATTCGAAAGTGTCAGATGAACTTCGAGCTGTAGCTGTAGCTGTAGTAGCTGTAGAAAGAAGCACCGACTACCGGTACTGTCCGTACTATACTAACGATTCCAAGTTAATACTGAGCCACCAACAGCCACTACCTACATCCGAATCTGGCTATCGAAAAACGGAATCCCCATCTAGGACTCTGACACTTTGATACGCACAGACAATCAAGTCGTTTATTCTCCAGTGTTTGTAGAACAAGGGTATCATCTTATCATCTCATCATTGCACTGTCTGGAGTTTGGACATAGGTACTCGAGTACACAACTCAGAGTTATAAAAATACCACCAGCTAGCTGCCTTGGAATATGATCATCGGCCCGACACGCAGAGAATTCAAGCAACCATGAATCAATCTTCTCAAGGTCCAAAGCCCCCTACAGTAGAAGCCGTTTCATCCGATAAATCCTCGGGCAAAAAATAATCAAAGGTCATCTAATTTTAAGCGCCGTTATGTACAGAGAGGATCTCTTAAAATTTTACATACATCAAAAAAGTGGGTATTTGTTTTTTTGTTACGCCAAGGACCCAATCAATAGTACCCTTTTCAAATCAATACGCCATCTTTCCGAATTCTGAAAGCTACAAAAATCAAGTTCAGGGGAGAAGGAAAAAAGAACACGCCATTTGTACAGGACTAGCAACATGAATGTGCACGCCACAAATCATATGGGCTGAGACACAGAGAGCTCAAATGAAAACAATTTGGTTGTTTTGTCACATTGCTCTGTTCTCGAAGCCGTTATGTTGCGAGGTACTTTCGTGCCGCTGGAAATGGCTGTCGGCGCTTGCATTTGCAGCTAGGAGCTGTTGACGGAGCCTCTCATCGTCACTTACTTGTTGAGGTTGTCGTTGGTATGTTGGTTGGGGCTGTGATAGAGGCTGCGATTGTGATAGAGGCGTGGGGTCCGTAACTTGAAATTCTTCTGGGGATTCTTGTCGTCTATGTTGGTAATTCTCCGGACTGGCCTGAGAAGCAGCACCATTCTGCTCTGGTGTTTGTTCCTGAAGACCGCGACCTAGAGTCATGATTCCGTCGAAATGCGCTTGTGCTTCGGTTTGTTCAAGCCTTGAGCGTTCCTCGGCTTCTTTCCGAGCTGCCTGGCCTGGTGCTCTAGTTTTGAGCTCGCCGGTCACGGATTGCAAATAGTATGGTACCTCGATATTGCTCTTTAAAAAGAACAATTTGAGATTCCTTGCTTTATCCTTTAGCTGAACTTGATTTCGATCCGCAAGAATTTGACTCTGTGAGCCTTTTTCTCCGTACAATGCCAATATTTGACTCCAATGTGGACCTCGAACTTGGTCAAGACCTGCCATCAAAGCATTTTCTTCTTCGGTGCTCCATGGCCTTCTTTGACTGGGGGGTCCAGTTTGACGGTTGGTGCCAGGTGTAGATTTAGCTAGAGCAGCTTGGCGAGCTTGATTATACAGAACTTGCGTTGGGGCTGTCTGTGTATGATAAGGGATGTTAGAACCTCCATAACTTGGCTGAAATCCTCCACTGTGGGAGCTGTGGGGCCCATTGTGCTGGTGATGGGAGGGTGCTACGCCATTTGAGTTAGCAATAAACTTGGCAGGAAATTTATGCCATCATTTATGTGTACAAACCTCCATTCTGTTGTTGGCCTGACTGTCCTGCTACGATGTCTCGAAAAGCCATTTGCGCAGCAGAATCAGCCGAAGCCAATAATCCGACCCTATCGTGGAAGGGTTCTCTGACCTGCTCGTGGTTCGTGTTAGTACCTCGAGCTGCGGGTGTTGTAAGAGCGTGTCGCTTCATATAAGGTCCCAGAAGTGTCTCATATTCTTGGTTGAGATGAACACTGAGATCCTGTAAATATTGTTCCCAAGGGTAGTTTTCTGAGAGTGCTTCTATTGTTGCTGATTAGTATATCTCAATATGCATATGCTCTTAAAAACCTACGAATCGATTCTGCATCCGTCGGTGCCGACAAAAGAAGCTCTTTTCTTCGTCTGCAAGAATCCAAAAAGTCCTTTTCGCTCTCCGATAAATCTTGTTGGGGGTGTCTTTTCAAGAGGGTTTGATTCAAATCTGCAGGAAAGAGATCATCCAAGATATCCTCCTTCGTCTGATCATTTCCCTCTTCTCCACAAGCTGAGAGATACATTTGTGTCTTGAGGTTTATATATAGCGAGCAAGCTGTGGTATTCATTGGTTCCCCTTCAGGAGTGAAGGTATCAATGAAGAAATTATTCAACTCATAGAATCCAACATCCTGACCTCCAAAAACACCTGAGACAAAGGTTGCCATATTTGTGATTCGTATGATTGATCGGTGCTTTTCGTCTGTGAAATTTAGAACGTCTGCAGACAGGAAATTGTCATCTTTCGAATATATTTTCTTGGTTTGATCAAAGAGCGATTTCAACGTGGAGTATGCCTGACCATGTAGTGAATCAGGAGAGGTGACAATGTTTATAGTTTCGGAACAAGGGCCTTGTGCGAGTGTGGAAAGAATCTGTATAGACTTTTGAAGATTTAGTATAATGTTCCCAGGAAACTAGACACAGGATCTTGTTCATGGCAGACACAAGACATACCAGGTTCTCCAAAATCGGCAGACTCATAACCCACATATACGTATTCGGATCATATATAATATTTCGAACTTCAGCATGAACTGGCTGGTGATTTTGAGGAGGCGTCGACTCAAGTATTGGTTCCCTAGAAGGCAGCACTTGAGCCGTAGGTAATGTAGCGTTCGTGGTTGCTTGTGCAAGCGCGGCCTCCAAGTCCAAGTCTCCCAAACCCGATTCCATCTTGAGCCTTTTATTCGCAGGATCCTGAGATTGAGATCGACCACGTTTATGGCTCGGAGAGAGGGTTTCGTGTGCCATCGTCACCGAGGGACCTGATTCTCTTGTCAGTCTCCCAGAACCCCAGCTGCAACGACCCAGTCCTATGGCTGACTCCATGGTAAAACTTACTATAATCGCCGTTTACCATCGCCATTTTGTCGGTTTCAGCAATATTTCGTGCTGCCGGATGGTGGGGTAGCTAGCTACCTGGGCGAAAGTTGGGGCAGGAGAGTGTCGCGTTGAGCACCGGCGAAAATTCACAAGCCCTAGCCAAAAGACCTGATGCCGAAACCCTAACCCCGATAAGAGGACTCGCTAAATTAGGAAGTCCTAGCACCAACATCTTTGCATAGTGGTTCATGATAAACATACGTTCAATGTTGAGTTGCACACGGAAGAAACAGATTTTTTTACAATATATCAATGTTGGCAATGACGTAGTAATGTGGGAGCTTTGACATAGAAAATAATTGGTCAAGATTGGCGATGTTTTATCATTATTATATGGTACTCTTTCGGGTACTCGGAAATTAACCCCGAGTAGGTACATACTATAAAATTACCCTTCAGACAAATCATTCACGGTTTTTTCTTCTGAAATTTTTGCCTAAAATCTTTAGGCTAATGCACACTGTCGCTTCAAGACTGCAGGTACCTTTCACTTTTTGAGCACGCCCTTTCCCTCTTAAATTCTGTCTGTGCAATAAGTTTTACTTACTTTAGTTGGCCTAGATTAGGTTTTCTCTTGCATATTGATTCAAATTTATATAAATAAATAACTTTTCAATTTCTCTGGACATTCTTCTGCTGCCTCGTCCATCGCTTAGATAAACGGTGTATGGAGAATGCGAGTAGGACATTGACGGTGAATCAGTACTAGATATGTAAATTCACTAGACAGAAATATTCAAGCTACTATCAGACAAATACTCATCAAATGTTTTATCTGATAGATATTTATTCATTCTTATTTCTTTAAATCAATAAGACAATCGAATTAAATAGCAACTTTATCACATCAACATATCACCAAATAGTATCTATAGAACATCATTACATAACCTAAATCAAGAAATAAAGTGGGTTATCTAGATATGGGATAATATAGAATTCGCCAACCCCAGGTATAATCGGTGAATAAACCATACCACAGCTTTTTTCCCTAAACGTCAATTTTACTTAATCACAATAGTATCCAACCATTTCAACCTCTCTTCAAGATTACAAGGAAATCATAATATCGTTGATCGAACAATCCTCTACTTTCACTTTCACATTGGATAATCATTGCGTTAACTAGATACGAGGATTTAAGAATATAATATCTTATAATTAAGTAATCACTCTTCTAAGGCGGAAACACCCACTTCACTTTCAACTAAGACAAGATGGACAGGATAGTACGTTTAAAATTTCATCTAAGAAAAGAAAATAATATATAGGTAGACATTACCTTAACAATTTAAAAAAGATACAAAGATTAGATACCCATCTACACTATACCGTCCGTACCTTTCTTTACCTTTAACCAGCTCTAATAAACGCGAAGCTAAAAGCCTTAAAGTAAGTAAGCTTATAAGTTTACTAACTATCACCTATATCTTTCCATTAACTAATTAGACAATCTTTTAATTCCGTGTCGTCTGTCTACTCTCTTATAAGTCTTAACCTAGTAAATCTCTACTTACGGGAGGTCTATCTACTCTCACAAACCAATCGATATCCACCCTCTCCTTACAAAAGGGAGAGCTATCAATTAATCAATCAATCAAACCCCTTACCCTAATCAATCTTCCAAAACTTAAAAACCATAGAACTAAGAAGCCCCTCGCAAATCCCCTGAACTAAATCCCTACTCTATTCACACCCCTTTACCAATCTCTTAAAACTAGGTAATAAATCTCTACTCACCACCACCCATCCCCCACCCTCCAAATCCCACTCCCCATCCCAACAAAAAAAAACCCCGTTTACAGTTAATCCCCCTCATAATCCAAGAACACACATCCGTCGGTCGAATATCCATTATCCAAGAAGCCAGCTATGACAACCTTCCAGTCCCTGGGAAGATAAAAGGGTTTTGGTGTTTGTGTTGGTGTTTGTGTTTGTGTTTGTGTTTGTGGTAGTGTTTGTGGTAGTGTTTGTGGTAGTGTTTGTGTTTGTGTTTGTGTTTGTGGGTGTTAGTGGGGGTAATTGTGAAGATGAAGATGTTGTGTGGGATTTAGGGGCATAGGGGGATAGGGAGGTGGTTGGTTATGTTGTGTTGTGTTATGTTATGTTTGATGAGCCATTGGGGGGGGGATGGAGTGGTTGTTTTGTAGTGTAGTGTGGTGATACATAGGTACTCCGTTTACTCCGTAAAAAAGGGGGGATTTTCATTTATTTATTTATTCGTTTATTTATTGGTTGTTTGGTTGGTTGTAGGGAGTAAGTAAGTAAGTAACTTATAAGTTATCTAACCTTTATCAACCAAAGCAATAGGTATATACTTCCATCTTATTCTCAGGCCAGGGAGGATTATTTTATTTCATCTTATCTTATTCTCCAAACATTAAACTACAGCACAACACACACCCTACACAACTTCAAAGGGGGCGTGGGGGGGGGGGGGGGGTCATAACTCATGAGTCATGAGTTAAGTAGTTAGTACGTTATTAAAAAATCAATATCTAAGTTAAGTTACTGTAACATCAACTCACCAACCAAGAGATTTTACAGAGTCTTATTTGATTGAAAGAAAGAAAGAAACAAAAAATTTGGTATTTAGTATCGAGATTCCATTCATTCCCTTTTGTTGGATGGATGGATTATGATTTAGTTTGGAATGAAGGAAGGAAGAAGATTTATTTATATAAATAGTCTAGTCTAGTGAAAATTTAGAATCAGGTGGTGAGGTGAGGTAATGGAAACTGTGAAAACCTACTTATGTGAAATCCTACATAAACCACTATGACCTATCCCACGACATCAACCACATCTATCGTCTCGTCCGTCAGGATGTCCTACCATATCTACAACGAAAAAAGCTAGAAGTCTAAACAAAAGAAAGAAAGAAAGAAATAATAGACATCAAAAACAAAACCATAACCCACCCACCCTATCGGTCCTCCCACACCATCAACAACAAAAAACATCCCAAAGAACTAAACCTCATATCATAACCCCAATCTACGACCTAACGCGTACAAACTATTACTCAAAACCAGAACCAGGACATCCCAAGAACCATCAACCAAAATCCAAAAAAGTAAGCGAGCGTCATCTCTTTAAAAGAGGAAGTAAATAATAGAAATGAGGACGGGAATAGAGGATTAGTAACTAGATATTTGGACGGAGTTAGGGGCAGTGAAGGATGTGGATTGACTTGGCTTGATGGTATGGGGAGTATCGGGATTGGAAGAGTGTTTGTGGGTGTGTTTGTGGGTGTGTTTGTGGGTGTGGGTGTGAAGAGGGGAGTTTGATATGTAGGTGTATGTTACTTGGGAGGTGAAGTTTTTGAGGTTAGGGGTGTATGAAGAGGAGGGGAGGGTTGGAGATGTTTGAGAGGTGGTGGAGGAGGATATGAAGGTTTGGAGTGTGTGGGAGGGGGGAGAGGGGGATGATTGGGTGATTGGGGGGATGAGTTGAAAGGAGAAGGGAGTATGTATGGGATATGGTAGGACTCCGTGAAGGTAGAATGGCATTTATTTGGAGTTGTGGTTGGGTTTTGTGAGGGAGGTGGACGACTGATTGGAGTCGTTTATTTTAAGCGATTCAAGCGGTCACAATCTTGAGAAGTGACCTCGCTTTGCTGTAAAAACACAAACAAGCACAGCGAGAGAAAGAGCGAACGGCTTACGAGTGTTGTCGAAGTACTCTCTGCAGATATGTTACAACATTATAGAGATCTGCTTCCGATTAAACATACCTGGCTTTGCTGAATAAGCCTTGACTATCCTTCATAAACTTTGAGCTTGCCCTGTGATAATTTCCAATGGAGCAACATCTTTCTAAGATACTGAGAGGTTGTCTTCCCGATTTCTCCCCAGTTTCTCAAATAGAGGAATATGATTGATAGAAAGAAGGAAAGGCACTTACTGTTTCCCGAATCCGAAATAGTGACCTGGCCACGTTGTATCCGTTCGTCCATCTGATATCATTCCACAATAAGGTTTTAGCTCAAAATTTCCCCACAAGAAAGCGGGTAGTTCGGCTATGCAGAAAGGGTGTAAGGAAAGTAAAACGAATGGAATCTGATTGGAAGATTCGTTGGAAGACCTGGAAAAGCTGGGGAAGTTGGCACAAGTGGCAAGATAGAAACGTGGAGATGTGACACTTGGTCTGTTTAGTGAGAAATAGACTCTAGGCTACCTCAAGGCTACCCACTACCTAGGTACCTGTACTTGGCCATGTGCCCTACTTGGCAATGCAACTCCAAATACTTGAACCTTTGGATTACTGTTGATCATGGAAGTTCCCATCTTAAGTCCGAAGAAACCAATTTTCGCCGAATACACCGCCGAAAGTGCATTGGTCGCCGATCGCTTCATGCTGTACCGAGGTAAAGTGGGGTGGTAGTGAACTCCAGCCGAACCTGTGGACCCCATAAGGTTTCGTGGAGAAATGGGAATGGGAAATGGTAGCAGCGCAAACGGAAGACAACACAGCAACTGTCGCGGCCACGATGTAAGCTGGATTACCAGACAATCATGACTTTGTCCTACCGATGCCACGAAAAGAGGGGAGCCAGAAGACTTCTTACCTAGTTTTTACTGTGTCGCACAAGGATATTATGTAGTTAGGAGGAGAATTCCATTTGGTTGAGATTCTTGAGAATGGGGTACTAGCAGGAGAGCGTCTGGGGCGCGGGGTCCAAGGTGGGGGGTGGGGAAGCTGTCATTGGTCTCCCATGGAGTATGACGCCTCGGGAGCTCCCCTTCGATCGCTCTCTGGCGCCGGCAACGTCAGGAGTCGAAAAGTCTCTGTGTCAACATTACATTATTTGCGGAGAAGGAGAGTGAGGGGTCAACTAGTGATGGACGAATGAGATTCCAACTGGTGGCGGACTATGGCCTAGGTGAGTAGAGCCAAGATGAAGACTGGAGCAACGAAATTTCCTCTGGGAACTATGGAGCTCGTCGAGTTGCGCAAACGGCAGCTATGCAACATATGTTTGGCTTACCTTCATTATTAATTGGCGATATTTCTGGGGCTAGCAGCACAACAGTGGAGGGCTTCTACTTCGTAGTATGGAGTAGATAGGAAGTCTCCAGCAAGCCTCCCCCCTGCTGAGGTGGTTCCTGGTTCCACTTGAGCAACATGGAAGATAGTGAATCCTCCTTCTTCTCCTTCACAAGAGGCTGTCAATTGTGCTCCTCTCGGTATAGTAGGAAGGTACATCCCGTGTACAACCCCTCTTTGCCGAAACCCTCCAAATATAAAACTCCACCTTCCCCCTCCACCTTTGTTCAAGAAATCCTGCTCTCCTCGCCACTTTGCCTCCCATCTACAAACTCTCTTCGAGTACCCCACACCCAACCCTTCTCCCAAAAAACACTTCTACCATTACAACTGTCTGATAAACCACCACAATGACCTCCATCCAGCTTTCTACGCCAAGTTCTGGCAAATATACACAACCAACTGGCCTGTAAGTCTCACTATCACTCCAAGCCTCCCACCGGCAACCCGGGCACTACCCCGCATTCCACATCTTCAGCGGCGCTGGATGACTAGCTGACGTTGTACGCCCGCAGGTTCATTAACAACGAATGGGTTAAGGGTGTCGAGGGCAAGACCTTTGAGACTATCAATCCTTCCACCGAGGAAGTCATCTGCTCCGTTCACGAAGCCACAGAGAAGGATGTCGATATCGCTGTTGCCGCTGCACGTAAGGCATTTGAGGGTCCATGGTCGAAGACTACACCAGAGAACAGAGGCAGATACTTGGTCAACCTCGCAAATCTGATCGAGAAGAATGCCGACCTGATTGCTGCTGTTGAGTCGCTCGACAATGGTAAATCGCTGGGCATGGCCAAAGGAGATCTTGCTGCCGTCTCTGGCTGCTTGAGATACTATGGTGGTTGGGCTGATAAGATTGAGGGTAAGGTTATTGAGACAAACTCGGACACCTTCAATTACACACGACAGGAACCAGTAAGTGGCTCAATGCAATGCTTCATTGATTGTAAGATCTAACAGATATCTACAGATTGGAGTTTGTGGTCAAATCATCCCATGGAACTTCCCAATGCTTATGTGGGCATGGAAGATTGGTCCAGCTATTGCCACTGGTAACACTGTAGTTCTCAAGACCGCCGAACAGACTCCCCTGTCCGGTCTGGTAGCAGCAAGCTTCATCAAGGAGGCTGGTTTCCCACCAGGAGTTATCAACATTATTTCTGGATTTGGAAAGGTTGCCGGTGCTGCGTTGTCCTCCCACATGGACGTTGACAAGATTGCCTTTACTGGATCCACTCCAGTCGGTCGTCAAATCATGAAGGCTGCCGCCTCATCCAACTTGAAGAAGGTCACTCTTGAGCTTGGAGGAAAATCACCAAATATTGTTTTCAACGATGCAGATATCGAGAACGCCATCTCATGGGTCAACTTTGGTATCTTTTTCAACCACGGTCAATGTTGCTGTGCTGGCTCCCGAGTCTACGTTCAGTCGGGTATTTATGACAAATTTGTTGAGCGATTTAAGGCTCGTGCTGCTGCCAACAAGGTTGGTGATCCATTCGCCCCAGATACCTTCCAAGGCCCACAAATTTCGCAAGTTCAATATGACCGTATCATGGGATACATCGAGACTGGAAAGGCTGAGGGTGCCACGGTAATCACTGGCGGTGAGCGTCACGGAGACAAGGGATACTTCATTCAGCCAACCATTTTCTCAAATGTCACGGAAGACATGAAGATTATGCAAGAAGAGATCTTTGGACCTGTCTGCTCTATTTCCAAGTTTGAGACTGAGGAGGAAGCAATCAAGACTGGTAACCACAGCACATTCGGTCTTGCTGCCGCCGTTCACACCACCAACCTGAACACAGCCATCAGAGTCGCCAACTCAATCAAGGCTGGTACCGTCTGGGTCAACCAATACAACATGCTGCACTGGCAGGTTCCTTTTGGAGGATACAAGGAGTCAGGTATTGGACGTGAATTGGGAGAGGCTGCGTTGGCCAACTACACACAAACCAAGAGTGTTGCAATCCGTTTGGGAGATGCCCTCTTTGGTTAAATTGATGTGTTTTTTTGCGATTATGTTACGCTGGAATGGGATGGATGATTTTCTGGGCCGGGAATCGGAAAGAAAATTTGTATTATGATCAATTAGGAGCTAATGGCCCGTAGCGTTGCATTTGAGGACAAATGAAAATAAGAAAATTTCATGAATTGAGCATCTTTCTTCTTATTTTGTTGTGATATAGTTTTCCATGGTTTGAAATGCTGGAAATGGCGGGGTTGGGGTACGTCGTACTGGGTGTAGAGTACGGAGAACTCCAGCTGGAGATGTGGGGAAGTGGGGTATACGTAAGACTTACTGGGGGAGCTGGAGATAAGCTTCGTCATCCAGGTATGTTAACGTGGTTTTGGTTTCAGTTCACGAATTATTTTTGAGTTGAGGTTTTATATTCATTCAATATTCAATATTTGGGGATGTAGGTGAAGTACGAGCGTGGAGGTGAAGTGGTATAGTACCTGCGTTTACGTCAAGGGCTTGCAGTTGGGTAGGTAAGGGTAGGGAATTCACTTTCTTTGTTCTGTATGGGTGGGTGGTGATGGTGAAATGAGGGGTAGGTTGGTGGTTGGTGGTTGGTAGGGTCTTAGTAGGTACTGTACTCTTCCCCCCTAACCCCCCTAAATAGAGGGTATTTCTGACAGCTTGCTTCATGTACGAGTACTAAAATCTGTATGGATGGCGAAACTACCTAGTGCCTCCTCATATACGGATTGATCCGCCGATTTTAGTACAGGACACCTGCTACTGTATCAGATTTGACAGCGGCAAAGAATATCGCAAAAATACGAAACAAATTCGAGTTAACTCTTCAGAAGCTAATTAATCTTGCCGTCGATGCTTATAATATTCAGATACGTTGTCGTGGTTTTATTGTGTGTAGCTATAATACTTTGTAGTAGACAAAAATCGGCGGATGAATTCGTACACGAGGAGCGTGCGCCTGGCACCTGCAAAACAATAAAGTTCATTCATGATTAACTTCTAATTAAGGGTAGGCGAGGTGAGGTGAGGTGAGGTAGGGTGTGGTAGGGTAGGTAGGTTAGCTTCTAGATTGGAATTAGGTGGGTGAGTTGAAGCTTAATGAAATTTGATGTGATGTGATGTGATGGATGGGATTGAAAGATGCAGTATCACGCAGTATTGATGCAGCCAGCTAGCTACAGTAAGTAGTAAGTAGGTAATCTTAGGTACAGTAGTTATGAAGTTTAACTCTGAGTATTTGACTCGTTGCCTTTTCTTTTCTTTTAGATGAATGCAGAGGAGTGCAGATAAAGTGCAGATAAAGTGCAGATTAAAGAGCTTGATTAGGTTAGATTGTGTAACCCACCAATTGTAAGATCATATCGTGTGATCTCTGATGCAGGAGACACAGAATACGAATTGGTGCCTATGGGAGAGTTATCACAAGCTACTGCTGCTGCTGCTGTTGCTGCGGGATGAAAGGTGTGGGATGAAAGGTGTGGGAGGGAAGTAAGCTTGTCGTGCAGCAAGTAGTCCTTGTGGGAGGGAGGGCGTCATTGTGCGTGCTTTGTTCTTTGGGATTGGTGCGCGCTTTAAGCCCTTTTTTCGATGATGGCTTAGGGTTCTTTGGTCTTACTTACTTCCTTTTCCTCTTCTGCTTCTTCTTTTTTGTTCGTTCTGTTCGTGGTTTCGTGGTGTTGCTTCGAATAAATACTGCTTACGAGTACTGCTTACCTACCTTCCTCTGATTGAGCTGCGATACGAGGTGAGGATCTTATTATTTCTCGAGCTTCGAGTTTCGAGTCTTGAGACGAAGTCGGAGAGATATTACCTTCAACTTCTTATCGGGCTTGTGATTCTTGATTTGGGGTATTGAATTTCGAAAGGACTCCAAAATGGCACCTCATCTCCTCCTCACCACGATCCTCACCCTCCCCCTCTCCATCCTCACAGCCGCAGCAAACACCACCACCACCCAAATAACCTGGTCCGCAGTCCTCTTCACGCACCACGGCGAAAAAATCCCTCTCTTCCACCCTCCCCCCGAGAAACTAACACCAACGGGTGCAAACCAACTTTTTCGCGCGGGGGAAAGTATAAGGGATCGCTACCTAACCCCCTCCACCACATCACAAAATTCCAACTCCAACTCCAACTCCGACTCCAACAATGGAGATAATGCCTTCCCAATCATCGGTCTACCACCAGATAACATCGAGAATACCCTGATGCAGGTCCTCAGTACCAACGATGGGTTTCTTAGTGCGAGTGCGCAGGCGTTTTTACAGGGTCTTTATCCACCAAGGATGAATGTCCCGGTTGTGAATGAGGAGAGTGTTATGGGGACGGGGGATTTGGTGCAATACCCCCTAGAGGGATATCAGTATGGGAATGTGGAGACGCTTGGGAGTTTGGATTTTAATCGGATTTGGTGAGTTGTTTTTTTTATATCTTTTGTTTTGGTTGGGGGTGTGAGGGGTTTTGAGGGGGGTGGATGTTTATTGTGAGGGAAGGAAGGAAGGAAGGAAATATTTGAGGGATGTTTTGGGGCTGGAGAGTGATTTCTGGTCATATGAATGGTATCCATGCGAGTTGGGAAGTACTTGTGGTCCTGGTATTTATAGAGGGCTTCCAAGAACACTTATGAGAAATTATTCGAGTGGGAAACAAACTTGCTACTATACATAGTTAGCATTATATCTGGCATTACAAACTTCATCTCCTCAGAGCTAACAACACCTCCCAGGATCGCGGGTCACGAAGGATGTCCAAACTACGAAATCAACAACGTAAAATCCCTCAGCACCCCATACTTCACCAACCAAAGAACAACAAGCGACGCCTTCTACCAAAAAATGGCCAAAACCATCCTCCCAAGAATCGACGAGAACATCGTAAACTTCAACTACGCATACGACATCTACGAATACGCCCTCTACCAATCCAACCGCAACCGTACCGTCTTCAGTCTACTCAACAACACCAGTAACCTCGAGATCCTACGCAGTCTCGCTTCGGAACAACAATGGTACCTAAACACCGCCATCGGAGGTCCCTCCATCAACGCCATCGCAGGAAAATCCCTCGCCTCAAAGGTCTTCCAGCAATTAAGCCACGCAGTCGTTTCCGAAGGACAAACGAATAAATTGTCCCTGATGTTTGGATCTTTCCAGCCTTTTCTCTCGTTCTTCTCGCTTTCCGGATTAAGTAGTGGTCATTCCTCGACTAGCTTTATGAGTTTGCCGCAACATGGTTCGGTTATGGCGTTTGAACTTTTTTCTTATTCTACTGGCGAGGAAGGAAGTAATTATCCGGCTTTCCCTGGGTTGGAGGATTTGTATGTGAGGTTTTTGTTTAGGAATGGGAGTGATGCTGGGACGCCGATGACTGCTTATCCGCTTTTTGGACGGGGGAATAATGAGGTGGATATTAGTTGGAGGGATTTCGCGGAGGGGATTTCGGGGTTTGCGGTTGATGATGGTATGTTTTTCTTCTCCTCTTTCTCTCTCTTTTTCCCCTCTTTCAAACTCTGTGGTTGTGTTCCAATGTGTGTAAAAATATTCGGAGTTGAGAATTGAAATAACCAACTAACAGATTCGCCAGTCGAAAACTGGTGCACCTCCTGCAGAGCAGTAAACCTCTTCTGCACAACAATAACCTCAAACATCTACCAAAACCAAAACCACACCCTCCACCCCCTCCTCCCACTCCTCCCGTCCTCACGTCTCCTCTCCCCCGTAATAGCCGGTCTCATCGGTGCAACCGTTACTCTAGCAGTTCTCATCCTCCTCTTCTTATTCCTCGTCTTCCTGGGTTTCCGTATCGATCGTCGTTCTAATCCTAACACCAAATCCGATTCAAGGAATCCCGACCTAGCAGCGGGAGGGGCGGTTCTCAAAAGAAATCGAAGTACAAGCGGAGGAGGGGGTTTCAAAGGCCCCGAGAAAAGAGCTAGTGATAAGGATCTTACACTTACCATCTTGAAAGGTGGGGCGGGAGCGGGAGCGGGAGCGGGTGCTAGTGTTGTGCGTCGGGAGAGGGTGGGGAGTTGGGAGTTGAGGGATAGTCCGGTGTCGAGTTTGGATAAGGAGATTGAGTCGGGGAGGGGAAGTGGAGGTGGAGGTGGGAGGGAAAGAGTGGTTAGTATGGCGGATTATGGGAGGGGGAGTGAGGAGTTTGATGGGATTGGGATTGGGAAGGGTGTTGATCCTTTTGGGGAGGGGGTTAGGATTGTTGAGCGTGTTTGATTTCTCTTTTTTTTTTGGTTGGGGGGTGTGGGATGGGGGTTCTATTTTCTTTTCTTTCTAAGATTTTTTTTGGGTGGGTGGGTGATTTGTTTTTTTTTTCGCTTGGGAGACGGGTTTCTGGGTAAGGTGGTGGTTTTTATGGGGTTCCCTTGATTCTTTTTTATATTTTTTATTATGATACCCTTCTTAGTCTCTCGCTAGGTCCTCGGTCCTCACTTTCCCCCTATTCTTCTTTTTCTTTCTCTTTCTCATCACTTTTCGGCGAATAGGGAGTTGGAGTTCCCATATCTATGGCTATAGCGCGGCGTCCTATCCTATACTCAGACGAATGGGTTTCATCATACCGTCTTAGTTGATAGTTGATAGCAATATAGCAAGCAATTCAATAAACCTAATTGAATTTCCTTCTTTCTACGTAGTATAGTAAATCATTTGGATTTTGGGATAGATAGATCGATAGATAGAACTCTCTTTTTATTCGGGGTCGTGGGTTTTTTTGGCTGCTAGTTATAGTTATAATTAGTTGTTCAGATTGTGTGTTATACAGTAGAATCATAGGAAGGGAAGGAAGGACCTAACATCTAATTAATTAATCTCACTTACCTACCACCCACAACTTCAACTTCACAAGGAGCTTTCAAGCGATTGGAAAAAGGGGATTTACGCGTTAAGCTCGGGATATGATATTTTTATGAAGACGAGTGAATGGGGTTCTGGGTTAGTTTAGGTTTAGGTTTAGATTTTGGTCGATATTAGGGTCTTAGGGTCTTGGAGATTTAGACGAGGAGGCGATGTGTATAAGGGTAAGGGAGCGTTTGGATTGGATTGGATTGGATTGTGAGAGGGGTTGTTGGGTGTAGGATTAAGGAGTAGAATAAGATTCAGATTTGGATTTGGGGGCGAATGGTTTGGGATAAAGGGTCTGTTGTGTTGTGTTGTTTGAATGGTTGTTTGAATAATGCTATAATTTATTTGTTATAAATCCTTTGTACTGTAAAGACCTACCTATAGATAATAACTTCCTTTTTCACTATAAATGCCTTTATACTATACTATACTATACTACAGTACACTAATTACTGTATCAAATCGTAATTATCCCTATCCCCATTCACTCTCTCTTTACTACCTAAACATCCTGCCTATCTCAATCGCATAACTAAAATCCTTATACACTATACTATGCTATACTATACTATACCACACCCTATCCACAATCCCTGAAATAGATAACCAATCTATCTATCTTCCAAGTCTTTTCCCTTCTATACAATCCCCCTCCCCTAATACCCCCCTTCTCTTATTTTAAAACCTCTAACATCTATCTACTTATGTCCCCTCCCCTCCACATTCCCAATACCCCACCCAACCATCTCCTTATAACTTAAGGGTGTGGCGCTGTGAGGAAAAGGGGTACAAAGTAAGTAGGTGTAGGTTCTTGTAGGTAAGGAAGATAGAGGGATTGTTGTGGATACTGTAGATGTTGTGGATACTATAGATGAAAGTAAAATTAAAGCGAGTAGATGGTTTTTTTACGGGGGATGGGATGGGATGGTGGTTTGGGTTTGGGGTGGCTGGATGAGGGGATGGGATGGAATGGTGGTTAGGGTTAGGGTTAGGGTTAGGGTTAGGGTTAGGGTTATTATTAGGATGGTTAGAGGTCAGATTTAGGAATTATGAGAGAGATAGTAATAGTAACGGGAAAAAGCAATATGAAATTGAATAAAGTAGGGCCTAGCTAGCTATGAATGAAATGAGGTTGGGAAGTACTGTACTAGTTATATATTAGAAAATATTAGAAAATATTAGAAAATAAATGAAAAGAATAAAAATTTAGGATATAATGAATACTATTGCTAGCTAGCTGGTCACAACGAGTCCCTACTTACCTACCTAAAAAGAAAAGAGTTAAAAGATTACCGGGGTCATCTGTTATATAAACTTAATTTGATGTTTACGTTGACAGTTGACCGGAAAATTTGGATCCTGGAGATGGATAGATGGATGGATGGTGTGTATAGATAACAAGTATTTGACAACAAGTGGTATTGGTATGTTGTCTACTCAGCATCTCAATGACTGATTGAACACCCAGGAGAAGAAAACCCGTGCTAAAAAGATATCTATTATATTTTCCAACCACAACCACAGAAGAAGTAGACTGTTTACCTACTGTATGTATGTATGCTTCTCAAGCCAAAATCAACGTCTATTCCAAAGGACATCCCTCAAATTATCCCAGAAACCCAAATCATACAAGTTCTCCACATCCGCTAACCGCCACACCCTCTCCCACTCCCCATTCCCAACAAGCTTCTTGGCAGTCTTGGGCGGTAATCCATCACTAGTCCTAACAACAATTTGTTGACTTTCAGCTGGCCAGGTTGTGTGCATTGATTCAACGCAAGGGTCTTTTTGTCGAGCTATGTGGATCGAGCGTTTGAAAGCGAAGCCATCGGCCATGTCGTCTTTCCAGTCGGACCATTTCATGGACTCGTTGGTTGTGGTGCCGGCCCAGATTAGGTAGATGTGGTAGCCTAGTAATATCCATATCAACGGTCCCGTGAGGAAACACATTAGGGTTACTATGCCGATTCGGGTATATTCTTGCATTGCCCAGGCCCAAATGCTGAAGTATTCAGACCAGGTGAAGCCTGTTCCGAAAATCGTCCACGACGAGAGATTTGCTAAGATCTCAGCGCTGAGAAGTGAGAATCCGACATAAGTTGCGTAGGAAATCAGGGTTGCAGTGAAGAAGAGGAGTGAGAGGAACCAGTGGATGTTGTTGTAGCCAACGCAGTTGTTGATGAATATACAATGGTGATCCATTCTTGAGATGCAATGTTTGCAAATGGAGCAGTGCTTTGAGCGAGCTGGTTTGAGGAGGTGACATGTGTGGCAGGTATTGCCGGGGGCAAATATCGTAAAGTCGTAGGGATAGAGCGACATTTCATGGCTGTGGTTTTCTGGCGTGATGTAACCGGGATCACTAGCCGCAGATGCGTAGAGTAAAACGTAAGGAAGGGTTATGAGAACAGTGCCGATCAACTTTCGAGTGTTGCTTAGAAGCTTCCAGGCTGGTGGGAGAAAGAGTATCTCGCAGACTGAGAGAAGTAATATGAAAAATATCTATCGTCTAATCAGATATACTGAGGAGCCATATGGTGAGAGCAGAAAGTGAACACAGAACTCGAAGAGAATTGGAGACGTTGTAGCATACCATAACAAGCGGATGTCGATCATTCCAAAGGTGGTGAGCAGTTTTAGAGGTCCAGCGGCTTATACGTCCCCCTGTCAAAAGCTGATCGATCCTGGCAAATCCATTTGGTATATGAATCCACTATAGAGCATCATGGTTAGAATCAGAATCTAGTCAGGGAAAGAATTATTAGGTAGTAAGGGCATTGTGATGTGTTCTTATGGGCGTTGTGTAGTTGTATGAAAACTATCCGTAACGGTAATAGGTAATATTGAAAAGGCACTCACCATTACCCGGTAACAGAAACCAATTGGTGTATTCCTTCAAATAATAAGTATAGACAACTTAAAGAGGTTTAGAGCTCGTGACTAGAGTTTTACCTCAGTGCAGGCAGTCTACCAAAGAACGCCGAAAATACAAGAATTGTGATGAGCAGAACTCCGATTGCAAGCTGCCGTACAAGTCCCATGATGGGCCAGATTGAATTTAGAGACAGTGAGATATTATTGTGATCATTCTACGGAGTATAGAGTTCATAGAGTTCTTGATCAAGAGAAGGACGATGTTGTCCTATTTCTCGGATGTAAGAAAGGAGCATGGGGCGTGGTTAGAAAATAATGTGGCTCCCGAGGTCGTGCCTGCAGGGGCCAAGAGAGCGGAGGAGGACGTCCCAGTGCCAAGACAGTATCATGTGAACGCCCGTCGCGCTCTTGGACATAAACGCGTAATTCTAAAGGACCAAGTCGCAATTCAATTCACTCTCCTCCCAACGATGCCTTTCTTTCCAGCCTTGAACTACCACCTGGCTTAGCAGATTGGCGCGCTCGACGCGATTGCGAAAATTGAAAGCAATATCCGTGACATCGTTTTTTGCGCAGTCGAAATGGCGCAAATTGTCTACGAGGGCGTTGGCGGAGGGGATCTCTTCAAAGATATGAAGTTTTATGTGTTACAACGGGTACCTCTACGGAGTAAATGGCTCTCACTTATCGAGGCATGTGCTCTGTTGCTGTTGCCAAGCAATAGCCCTCTCGTAATCATATACTAACATGGAACAGTCAAACGGCGGAGAGGTTACCAAGACAGACAAAAATATAACCTACCTGATAGCGGATCACGCCAGAAAAGATGCGCCAGAGGGATCTATTTCCTGGACCTGGATTGAACAATCAGTGAAGAATGGGTGTCTGGAGGACATTGAAGCGTATCGTGCTGGACCACAAAAGAGAGCCGTTCGAGAAATTGCTTCGGGGCAGCCAATAAGGGTGGGAAGGGTTCCCTTTACCGCGGAAGACGATAAAGCCCTCATGAGCTGGGTCTCACACGCCGAGCGTAAAGGTTTATCCTCTAAAGGTAACGACATTTATAAACAGTTCGAGAAAAAGGTATGTCGAACCTGAACAAGAATCATGGACACAAAATGCTGATACTCGAATCAAGAACCCTAGGCATACTTTTCAATCATGGAGAGATCGATGGATAAAACAAGTTTCTCTGCAACCAAGACCGCAAGAGGTGTCTGACAACGATGATGATGATGGGCCTCTTCCTCCACCCACCAACTTTGGCAGCCACCGAGCTCCTCAGCACCCTCCTCCAAGTCAAAAACTTCCAGAGAAAGCTATACCAAGATCTCGTACTGCAGAAAAGTCAAATCCAGCAAAACGGCCTCGGGCTTCATCAGCAACAGATTCTGATAACGGGCGTGAGACCTCATATTCTTCCAAAATGACTTCCAATCGACGTTCTACACCGGAACCACCCTCGAAGATCCCACAGCCTCATTCAGAATCTCCTAAAGCTGTTAAACCGAAATTCCGAAGGCCTAAGTCTATTTCCGCCCCAAGTTCCCCAGGATCAATTGAAGGAAATCCGTTCACCAAGAGGGAGAAGAACCGCTGTCTTCAGGAGTACGACTCTATCATGAATTTGGATGAAAAGCAAACAATCGATGCATGGATTACATGGGCCCGGCTGGTGAGTACTCGGGATATCATTTCGTAAGCGGTATAATTTGCTGAGAATTTTGACAGTATCCCACTCACACTGCTCAAGAATGGCGTAACTTTTTTGCAGACCATATCATTCCACTAAAAGAGGAAGAGAAGTTGGCAGCAGGAGGAGGAGATATGCAGCAAGAAAAAGAAGGCGAAAATGCCCTATCTCAGCACTCAAAACCACCTCGGGTTGTTGCTTCTCCTGCTCCGGCTTCTCCAAGTTTAGCACCTTCAAAATCCACGGAAATCAAGGATTCCCAGGAAGCATCTGGTGAAACCCCGGACTCTCAGAGTCATCCCCGCTCAATTACTGATCCTACAGCAACGCACGAGGAAACGTTTAAAAACAAGTTGGCCTCTCCTTCTCTCACAACGGAAAATGTGCTTGAGCCCTCATATAACCACATAATAGATGGCCGAGACATCTCTCTATTTCAGTTGTGGCAAGTCGTCTATCAATTTGGTGGCTATGAGCGTGTCACTAATGGCAAACTTTGGTCCACGGTCGCTAAAAAACTTGACTTTGATCAAACTCAACACAAAACTGCTCCACTAGATCTTAAGAAGTGTTTTATACAACACCGAACGGAATTTGAGCCTGTGTGGGACGAATGTATGGCATGGGATAACGCAAGCCCATCTGTGCTTGAAGAGTTGACCCCATCGAAAAAGCAACTCTATCAATTTTTAAAAAGCCAGGAGAAACAGTCTGATCTAGACGATGAACCTCATACCGATGATTACAATGACGACCTTGATCATCCTCTATCAACGCCGAAACAGCGACTAGAGCTAATTTCTACCAAACGCAGGTCTGATGACAGTTCTTCGGACAGCCGCCTCCCTAACAACAAGAGGCGGAGGACCGAGAAAGCTAAAACTGAATTCAAAGAGATTCCATCTACTCCCGAGGACATCATCCATGGCACTCGGACCACGCGGCACCCCGAACCCTCTCCTTCAAAGCAGAGGGCAGATATTGAAGGGTACTCTGATGAAGTAGAAGATGAAGAGGAGGATGACCTCGAAATAACCGTTGTGGGATCCATTTCTTCTGTTCTCCCTCAGAAGATGCAACAATTTGAACCACAGACGCAGGATTTCCATTTTACACCACCAGGGGAAGTTGACAAAAGCTCCTTGGTTACCACATCGCCCGAGCGAAGTAAAGCAGTCCACATACATGGTAGTTCTAGTGAGGCCACAGAGGAAGATCTCGTTTCGGATGATGGCTCATCAGAGAACCTCACTGGATCACAAAAAGCTATCGAATTAGAAAACTTTGTGGATGGTTGGGAGAGCTTGGGGTACAAATTCGATGTGATTGTGGAAGCACTGCAAGCTACTTGCGGGTTACAGGAAAAAGGGCCCCAGGGCATTTTTGGGGCTGTGGTAGAGGCTTTGACCAAGGGACGTGGGATCCCAGAAGATATCAGAGGCGTATGGACAACTCTTGATGACGAGATATTGGAAGCTGGCAGTAAGGATAGGCGCTTTTCAAGGCTGATCGTAAAGCATGGAAGTAGTGGGGTAATCGGCCGGAGGAAGTTTTTGGCAGAGGCCAAAGAAAGCGGACTGTAAGTGATGCAGAAACGAAATCTGATGAGTACTATGAAAATGTTTATCGATGCCTTGAAGTTGTGTTGTACTTTACCAAACGTTGTAATTCCTTCCCCCGATATATATTGGACTGGCTAAGTGAGGTGTGCTGTAAGCACCTATCTATTAGCGTCTGTTGGTCTAAAGGATTTCGAGGCTTTAAAGAGATTAGATTTTTCAAATATATTAGGACACTCACTATGACTATCCTAAATTCTTTAATTGATTTTATTTTATTAATATTAAATAAGTAAATTAACAAAATAGTTTACACAAAGTCACGGTAATGGAAAGAAATGCTTGCCGCCTTTCTCGACCAATGAGAGCCTAAGTAGCCTCTAGTATAAAATTATTGGCTACCAGGAAGGAGGCTACTAGCGTAGTATTGTACTACAATAATCAAATCGAATAAATAACCTTATTCAGCCCATGGACGTGGAACAGGTACAGTTACGAAAGCTAGCCGAGAGCAAGGATGCCATGCTCCTTCATGGGCGCCAAGGTGGGGCAGGGCGGATTCACCTGCTGCCCCTACAGTACCAGTATCCGCGGCGCTGAGGTCTTTTCAGGATTATCGGATCACTTCAAACGCCACCAACCTGACGAACCACTTGATACATATTCACCGTTGAATTTCGGGCTTCAGACCCCAGACCGCTCTGAACCCCTTGCCTCAAATTGCGCCTCAAATCTTCCTCGACGTCTTGGGCATTAATTATTGGTGGTTAAATACACTGGGCGAAATGTTCGTCCTGTTGACGTCAACCACGTTTACAGATTGCCCCTCCTTACGTTTGCCCCCCCACCGCCAAATCAAACTTGATATACCAAAAACCATTGTTCTATGACATTCCAATTCAGAGAAAAAGACCGGAAGAATACAATGGCACAGCATCCGCATTCCTTGCGATCCCGCTTTCTCCAGAACCTCCCAACGACTTCCTCCTCGTCCTCGTCCCTCGCCGATATGCGAACCACTGAATCACCAAAACTGCGAGTCCTCGTCGCCTCAAATGGCCCCAAAGATACTGCACAGGCGCTAGCATTAGTGGTACGACTTTCCAAGAATCCGAAAATTGAAACGCGCGCCATAGTCGATGAAGAATCATATCCAGCTCACCGACTGTCCCAAGAAACTCTTACACTACAGAATCGGTCATTCAGGTCCTGCAAGGCGACAGATGAAGCGCAGAAGAGTATCGAGAGGTCCCAGGTGGAGTTTTACAGACAACAGGCATATGATTTGTGTGACTGGGCGGATATGTTGGTTCTAGCACCGATCGACGCCGACACATTTGCGAAGATGTTGCACGGCATTACCGATTCATTTCTGCTCGAAATTCTCCGTGGCTGGGACGTCTCGAAGAAGATACTACTTGTTCCTGGAATGACAACGTCCATGTGGGAGAATCCAATGACGAAGAAGCAGTTGAGCAAGGTTCGGCGGAAGTGGCAGTGGGTTAGAGTTATGCAACCTATTTTATGGCACTATGACGACGATAAAGCTCTGTCGAAACGCTTTGTCGGATGGGAAGGATTCAATGAGCTGGTGGATATTATAAAGAACCAAGCCGAACTCATGACCATTGGTCATGATGTTGATATTGCTGCTTCGGGTGCAGCTAGTCTGACCAAATACAACACCAAGACTTACGCCCTTCTCCCGCCGGAAATATGGGGTTCTATATTTGAGTACGTTGGAGACTGGGAGGTAGCGCAGGCGCTAAATATTTACACCAATCTTCCTGTTCCTCCTGACTGGATACGTGCGAGGAATGGCCCTCGGGACGAACTACACCTTTACATGCGATCCCTCGAATGGGCTATTCTTACTTTACCCGTCCCTAAGATCATCGAAAGACTGAAGAATGCGCCGGAAGACATGCAATACCTATCGAGTCTTTGCGTCAAACTGATCTTAAAATTTTGTCTCACAGAGCTCCTCACCTATCTTGAAACCAATCTGAAAGATGTATTCTGGTCATCCTTTGGTCAAAAGCTGATCCCTAATAAAACCTCCGCAGTGTTCGGCCGCACTAAAATTCTAGAGTGGTGGCGAACATCACCCACCTTCCTCTCTAAAGACTATACAGAGGAGGCGATCGATGGCGCATCAAAGTCGGGATTTATTCATGTTCTCGACTGGTGGTACCGTTCTGGACTTCCACTCAAGTACACTGAAACTTCCTTGGAACAAGCATCCTCCAAAGGGCACGTTCTAGTTCTAGAATGGTGGAAGCAGGCATCTCTTCCTCAAGGCTCATTCCGAGATTCGCCAATACCTGCGGACTCAGCGCCTTTTACACACTCGGAGGCTCGACCTCCCCTCCCACTCTTGCCTGGAAAGGCACTTTTAGCTGCCGCTCAAAACAACCAACCACATGTCCTCAGATGGTGGGACAACTCATCTATACCAATTGCGCATTCAGAAGCGGTGGCTAAAATTGCCTCTGCTCATGGCCACGTATCGGTTCTAAATGCATGGCGGGAATTGAAAGGAACGAAGATAGCATTCGATCACCGCGTGTTGGTTGAGCCGACGAAGAACGGGCATGTGGATGTACTGGAATGGTGGCGAGCATTTAGTAGAGAGACAGGTGTAAGGGTTGAATACAAAACCTGTGATATTGAAGAAGCATTGGAGGATAGTGTGGGCAGCGAGGTGGAGGTGGACAGGATCAAGAGGTGGTGGGTGACGAATGGTCTTAACCTTGGGGTACAGGTTAGCGAGTGGACTAAGCTTAAGCTTTTGTAAAACCAAGGAAGATCTGGACATTGGGATCTGTTTTTGTGTTGTTGGTGTTGTTCTTTTTCTGAATTTAGCGGCATTGGCGTGCTTTGCTTTGGAGTCTGGGGGTTTGGTGCGTGGGTGGGGATGGGAATGGATGGATTGGATTGGGTGGGTTGGTTGGTATGGGTGTTATGGTATGGATGGGAGATTGTACATGGAGGATGTGGTGGTTGTGTGGTGTTTCATAAGCCTAGTAGGAGACTAATTATACATATTACCTCTACCAAGGAGTCTCTAGTTGTGACCCACCTATATGAGAATTGTCCGCTTCACTCCAAGATCCTGATGCGACATTTTATTCAGCTGTATTCTGAAGTTTTATGAGGACGAGATTTACTTTGATGGTTACAAGTTAATTGAAGAGAAAGGATCAGGAGCACTGCTGGATAAGGGAGTCAGGATGAGGGTCTGGTCTAAGCGAGGTGATGTATCAAACCAATTAGAGGTATATTAACAAACGCAATTCTTTCTTTTCGCTTTCTGTGGTGGTTTCAAAAAGTTTGATGTTTATTTTCACTTGATCATCGCTTATTCAAAATGAGAGGAAACAGTTCAATTGCTAGCCCGTCCTATCAGTTCTTCTTACTTCAAGTAGTCCTTCTAGGTTGCTTCCTCATATCAAATCACAAAACCTTAGGTGCTTTTCCTGGTCTAGCCTCCCAAGTCCAAATCTCCATGAGATCATCGTTCTCATTACTGTTTGTATAGACCTCTTTCCGTACCGTATCCCAAGTCCAAATCTCTGGATCATCATTCTCCTCGCTGTTCGTATACACCTCCTTCGGTACCGCCTGTCCCTGACATATTAAACCGTCAATTTTCTGAAGCATATCACTATAGCACCACGTGAACACTGCACGGCTTGTCTTTGTTGTGATTGTGGTAGTACCGTTCGCAATAGACGAATGACCAAAATGTCTCAGTCGACCCCAGTCGTCCAAAAGTTCACTGGGATTTGTGACGACAGCATAACAAGTCAATTTTCGAATGCGAGGACAGGTTGTGAGGAGTTTATAGAGGAAGGCGAGAGTGGGTAAGTCATAGACCTTCGTTACTTTGAAGGTGAGGGCTGTGAAATTGAGGGCTAAATTGATATTCGGTGGAGGGCCGAGGACGTAGTGGACTGCAGGATAGTCACTTGGTGTCATTTCTCTTCTTGGAATCCTGTGGCAAGATTGTGTTAATTTCTTGTCTTCTTCTCTATTTCTAAGTGCAGAGTGAAAGTGAAGACTTACGATAGGTTAAAGGTGAGGGATTTGATGGATTCAACTGCAGTATCTCCTAATTTGCCGAACGCTTTCCATGACGCTATGTCGTGTATGAGGGGGCTCAAAGTCCAGAAAACGTCAAGGGCTTCATGGTATAGATCTGAGCATGGTCGAAGTGCCTTGATGAGCGAGTAGTTGTTATCTTTGTGTGTCTGATCAGATGGATCAGATGGATAGTCTGTGCGTGCTGTATCTGTAGCCATGGAAAGTTCGAATATCGTATTTCGAAGCTCTGGAGGGAATTTTCGGAGGGTACAGGTACAGGTTCTTGCGATAGGCTGGTTATATTTAGCTTTTACGTGCAGAGATGAGATATGAAGGTTGGGAAATACCTTAGATTCTTGGTTTGTGTCATATATCTCCATATTTGCGTTCTCACCAAGTTTTTGAGGCAGGGAGGATATACTAGGTGGAGAAGACATGTTGTGATATGTTTGCGAAAGGGAGTTCTGAGAGGGAGATGGTGGGGAATAATTGAAGATGGTAGGGGGACCTGGAGGATGGTGGTTTCGTTTGATGAAAAACACAGAAGATGGAAGGGGGTATTTGTAGACAGTCAATCAAACAGCAAATAAAACTGAAGTCAGGGCACATACCTGCCACCATAACTGGGTATTTATTCACTAAGCATAGGTTTAGTCAAACCTACCTTCTGCCACTGAGTACCAACCTGCCCTGTCTAGACCTACCGATACCTAAGTGAATCCTTTCTTATAATTCTCTTCACTAGAATACCTCCAGATTCTTTGGAACAGTTTTGTAATTGATTGACTCTAACAACTGGTGAATACACACTTTGAAGTTTCATAATTCACGTAAATGATATTCTGCTTTTACAACGTTCTTTAGATAGATACTGTTGATCAACTCTTGTAGTAAATACACAGGTGCAACTAAATTATATTGCATTCGTATATCTGTATGAGGAGCTAATAGAGTCTGGGCTACAGGTCTTATGTTGTCAGGTCAGGTACCTGACTACTTGTTTCCATTCACTCTAATAGTCATTACAAGTCAAGGTTACACAAGTGAGGGGTAAAAGAGGGGTAGTTGGCCCTAGCGCTAGCAGACGCTAGCAGTTAAATAGTCCTCAGTAGCCTAGGGACTTAGAAGTCCACCGCAATCATACATTCTTTCCTGCCTCTTTGATATCCCTTCATTCCACTGATACAAGTACCTGGCAACATCTTACTTCTACCAGCAGGTCATATAACAGCCCCCCTAATTCCCTCCTACAAATAAGGCCTGTACAAACCAATAGCAAATAGCAAGTGTAAAACAAGTACATTACAGTCTAAACAAGTGGCAAATAGCAAAGTACAAAAGAGTGATTATCGCAACAGATACACTGGTGTAGAGCTTGCACTAACACCAGTAATGTGCATAATTAACAATGATTTTCTAAAGTTTTGAAGAAGAAGCATTCAACAGAAAATTATTAGATAAAGATTCAGTTAATATAAAGCACACTAGTTCTTCCTTTAATTCTTCACTGTCTATTGGGTAACTAGACAATGACTTCACAACTTTCAGACTTTCTAAGCTTCTGCCTAAAAGCTGTTGCCAGTGATCTATTCTCAGGCGATTAGTCTTGATTCTCATAAGATTACCTGACATATCATTGGGCAACGTCCACCACCCCAGTAATAGTGTGCTATGCTCTCTAGCATAAATAATGGATGGCTTCTTGAGTCTCCCCACAGGAACCACATATGACAACAAATCTTCACACACCACTTCCAACAACAACACTCTTCAAAAGAACAACAAGCATACTGAAAATCCCTGAAAAGTCTTCTAAGGTACAGTATTCTTCACAGAACAACTTGATAAAAAGTCCAGCAGAGCTAATAGCTATCAAGATGACTTCAACCAACCCCAAAAAGCGCGTTACACCCTACGATCTTTCAAGTGAACTCAGACAGCAAATATTTGAGGACTGCCTTGATACAAACCTGACATTCGACTACTACAGAGAGACAACGCCCATATTTCCTAGCTTGCGAGTTGCCCTTCGTGCGGATCGCAGTCGTGTCCTGTATGACGATGCACTTTATGTCTTCTACAAGAAAAACCAAGTGTATATCGTGATATCGCTATGCACATTCAGCAAGTCTCAGATTTGTTACAAAGCTATAGCAACATCTATAAGACATCTTAGAATTGAGTTTGATGAAGACTTGATGTATGTACAATACCTCCCCATTCAACTCTACTTTATCCATTTGTTTTGAATGTCCAGTATACTTACAATATTGTATACAGAGAGTCGAACAATCGTGTTCTGAAAGATATCTCGAAACGCCCTCAACTGATCTTCACTCATTTCAACAATCTTGAAACCCTACATTTCAGCGTCACCTGTTTTGCACTACCACCATTTCAAGACTTTCCTTGGGCACCCCTTCCTCTGCAAAAGTCTTGAGAAGTTCTTCCAAGCAGGATGCAACAAACTCAGAAGAGTGAGCGTGGATTACGAAGTCCATGAGAGAGGGATTCGCTGGATTGGAACTCCCCTGGAGGACTTAGTTGTACAACCCCCTCGAAATTCTCGTGTGGGACAGGAACCGATTCCAGATACGATTCAGTCTATCAGCGCAGTTTTGAGTATGGAAGGGGAGAACCGCCAGATAGACATAACTCCGGTTTGGGGACACTGGGTTCATTGCTGGGATGCAGGAGAGGGGAAGTTGCTCAACTTTGATACAAAGTCTATGCTAGATGCCATTGCGAGCCATGAAAAAAAAGAACAGCAACTAGACGTTTATGATCATTACATGTCCATCATTGATTTGGGTTTATACCGACTGATCATGAGGGACTAAGGAATTAGGGAGAAGTACTTCTTTGACTTGTGCTGGTTCTGGTCAGATAATAATTGGGCGTGAGGGAATATCTCTAGTCACCTAGAGCCTGGCATACTGAAGGAACTGTTAGATAATAGTAGTGAATTTACAGAAAAGAGAAAAGAGCATTGGCAACCATTGTCTCGACAGCTTGTTTCCGCACTTTTACCGAGGTGTTATCTACAACGCCTACCTAGTAAAAGTAAATTATCGCCTAACAAAAGAGAGAATAGAAAAGTAATTTTAAGAAAAATGTAAAAAATGAGGGTGCAAAAGAAACATGGCTTACAAATATCACATCCTCTACTAGAGCAGAGTAGGGAGTGTCCCGGAAGGGTGGACTCGAAACTCATCTTTCGCATGGATTATACCGTTAAGCCACGGGGTGCTTGTTTCTTAGATACCCCTCAGCTTGATGTTAGTTATATACCACTGTCAGAGAGACCGGTACCGTGTTAGAAGAGGATATAGGTGGCATTCTCTTCTCTAGAGTCACAAAACAAGTTATTCTTGGAATTATTGCCTCAAACTTAATAGCTGTCTATTAACAATCTAACCATCTACATTTAAACTCACTATACTTAAAGCTTCACCTCACCGCCACTCCTTTTCGCAAGATTCCTCTCCAAACCAACCGCCAAAGCTACATGATGGGATATAGCTACAAGATCTCCAGATGCATCCTTGATAGTGACTTCGATGTCAAATCTTCCATTCTTGATTTGCTTCGATTCCGCACGTACGAAGAGCCATTCCATACCTTGGACTGGAAGCGACTTTTTGAAATCGATGTTGAGGAGTAACGTTGGGTACCACTAAAGATAAAGTGGAGAGTTAGAAAGGGGGCGCAAACAAAATGGGTAGCTGGGAAGGACGTACCATTCTTTCGAGTTCTTTGGGATCTGGCACGCGATTTGCTGCCACTTCGGGGGTGATGTCGTACGGATTTTCAGCATATCGTAGAGCTTCGACGGGTATCTTTGAGCGTGTGTATTAGATATTTTCTTTAAATTATTTCATATATACGGAGTTTAGTATGTGCTTGACTTGAACTTACTGGCCACGCATCGCACAAGAATCCCAGGGAATGATTTGTCCACTTCTCTCCTCTCCTCAACCTAACCCACTGATCCGCGCAAGATCTACTCTTCTGACCATCTCGAGGAAAGTAAAACTCCATGTTCTCAGGTGCTTTTCTGGATTCCTTGAAAGGCATGTTATCTTGACGACGCCAGTTCTTGTCTTCATTGCGAGACAATTGATCAAGTGAGACTGATATTGGCTCTGTATTCAGTTTGTAAGTAGTGGCATAGGTTGCTCCGGTCTCTATTTCCATATTGGAATTGGTAATGACAGCCAATGCTTCTTCTCGTCCATTTTCTGTAGTGTATCAATATGTATTCTTATTGTGAAATGCTCCGGTTGGAAGTGGAAGTATGGATTGCTTACGAGTGAGTGCTATGTGAATCACAGAAGCTTGACGGCCAATCTTGGTATCTTTTACAGTGAAAAGAGCTGGCCCCACCTCAGTTCTTCTCAAGAAGTCGACATGAATGGCTATTGTGTGAGGTTGGTTTTGCGTGGCAAGCGTGGTGTTAAAATGAGTGGCCGCTACCTGCAGAAAGCAAGCGGTAACATAGCCACCATGTGGCACTACAATCAGATCAACCCAAAGCCTCATTGCGGTTAGCGTCAGACATACCAGAGTAGATGCACCAGTTGTTGTGGAAATAGGCTTCATAGGTATGTGATGAGAGTGCTTTAACATGGGTGGCTTCTTGGAAGTTTTTATTACCAGATGGCGAATCCATGGTACTCTCTCGGCCAGGGGTAATATATCAAAGACAAAGGCCTCGAAACAGAAGTTGCAAGAGTTGTAGTAACCTAGGTACTAAAAGACCGAAGTAAGTGGGAATATTCCGGTAGGGTTTCTGTGCTTGAGGGTGAATTCGTGGTCAATCTATACTCTACTTTTTCCTATTTGATCTTGAAATTCGATTCACGGCAGAATACTTTCATCAAATGAACTTGTCGTTGGGAATCAGTCGACTATGTGTTCTAAAGCATCAGGCTTCAGGAGAGAATCGAGGTTGTCGTAGCGAGCCCCTCCCCTCGCCTAGTGTCCGTACCGAGGCTTGGAAAACGCTTATCGATTGCGATTCAGACATCCTGTTACAGCACTTACGTAAGCGCTTAGGGCAAGGGGTTTATTTGGCGCTAGCGCTTCGTAAACGGTTGTAAAAAGTTATTCACTCTAGGACAACGGCAAAATCAAACCTCAAAGTCTCTGCACAATAGAATTGTTTTGTACTTCCTCCGTGCCCTTCCCCGCGCTTACTTGCGAAGCCAAAGCTACTGCAGATTGCCGAGCAGCAGAGATGAAATGTGGAGATTGTGAGAAGGCTCTTCATCAATTGAGGAAATCAACATAACAACTAGTGATATATCCATGTATTAATTCGCCTGTATAATGGTAAAATATAGTAAGTGCTCTTCTGGGTAGTATTTTGCTTTGACTAACGATCAGCCAAGAGAAACGCAAGCAGATTGGTAATGATACAGAATCCCGTGGTCTACCCTAAACCTGTGACATTGCATAAGTGTATCCCACATGCACATAGGCGGTGTCCCTGGTGAGCTATGAATCACAAGCTAGAATCAGCGCCCCTTCCAGAAGACTAATAGAGGCGAACGGTACGTCAGCGGGTGATACGTGGGTGTTGTCAGGTAAGGTACGAAACGTAAAAACCAAGGGTTGCCTAGGCTAGTCTGGCTACAGCGGTGTTGTACTGGTAGTTGTAGTGGTAGTGGTACCTTGGTATTTCAGCTATTTAATATCAAGAGCAGTCAACACCTAGGAAATCTTGGGTATAGGTAGCCGTGAATTGGCTTAGCATATGACCGGTCTATAAAATCCTGTATATACATATATGCTCTACTTATATACATATATACATATATATATATAGATTAACTCCTCATCTAACTGGTAGCGACCCCCTAGCTCGCACCAACATCACCAACATGCCAGGCACATCCTAAGGTTGTGTCCTTAAAATAACCGAATTCAAGGTATAAAGGTGTCTAAATAAGCTGCGAGAAATCAGATGGTTGGTGTCGCATTTGAATTCACCACACCCTCAGGTTCCTCCCTCACACACCTTAAATTGCACTGACTGAGAGTTGGTGAAGGAGATGCTCTGAAACAGCGTTGCAGTTCCGCCTCTGTGATTATTGTCTGCAGGTCTCGTCTTTTCTGCGGATACGAAGCGAGAAATCATCGGGGGTACCAAGTACAATGCAGGCAGTGCAGTCCCCTACCACGCCAACCCTGCATCCATCCCAAGTCAACTTCAAACTCAACCACACTCTCTCGCCTGAACATAACATTGGATAAGCATTCTTTCAACATACACCTAGATGCTATTGATTTCCAACCAGACAGCGCTCGATCGCACCTCCACCAGAGCACTCCAGCTCCCTCTTCTTAACAAGAAACAACCCCAAGCGCGTGGTGGGGTAACTAGCAGAGATGGGCCAGGTATCAAGCAGGCCTGAAGAGGGCGTAGCTCTCTATCTAAGAGACCAGACTCGATGTAAGCTTGCATATGCCCAAGGGCGACGAGAAAGCCGTCGCAGATGCTAACTTTTGCGTTTCAGTGACAATTTCCTCGTTAAAAGTCACAAATTCCCGCAGACAGACCGTCCTGAGAGTAGTCCCAGACTCCTTCCCAGCCTCGAGAGTCTCCGCCGTCCGTGATATCGGAGATAATAGTATTGTGGAATATGTGCAGGTATGATATTAGCTATCTCTGTCTCGGCGCGCATGCTGTTGCCCAATTCATGCTGACTTGTTGGACTCAGGACCCTGAGCCATCTCAAACACCAGGACCGAATTTTCTCCTCAAACTCAACAATGACGAAGAACTTACCTTTACTTTCACATTCGTAATCCGCCAGACACCGCAGATAGCATCTGGCGCCGCTCCAAATACACCAGCCAGTCTGGTAGATACTGTCATCAATGGCCTCACATACGTTTCAGCATCTACACCCAAAGAGGTCGAGACTCTCGTCACTCGAGAATTCCACGCCGATCCAAATCTACACAAGAATGCAAATGTACAATTGGTTGGAGATTATGCGACCAGTGGAAGCCAGTCGGTTTCCTTCGAGTGGTCGTGGAAATGGAGACCGCCGAAGCCAGCAGAGGACCGAGGAGGCGGCTGGAGAAATAATTGCAGTGTACGTTTCAAATTAATTACCGTCCAACATTTACTGATGGCCTGTATGTAGTTTGTCGAGTACGATCAAAGGGCACATCGCTTGAACACCCTCGCCAGTTTCTCGTTCTGGGTCTCAAGCAGTACTTTTCCCACTCCCAGTCAATGGGATACTACTAAGTTTCAATTAGATCATGCTCAGTTCCTCAGCCAACCAAGTTCGCCCTCACCACCACCCTTTCATCTCGTCCCTCCGCCCAAACTACGACTGCCTTCATCACAATCAATGGATTCAAGAGTGAGCGGCACGGAGGCACGCGAGTCCGAGGAGCCACCATCCCCAGGAATGACAGCTACCGAATCCTTACCCGGACTAGGCCCACCTCTGGCAAAAGAAATGGCCAAGGTGGATGTCTCGTGCCAACGACCTGGTGAAGATATTACGGCCACGGATGACAGCCCATTGTTCCGCGCTACTATGAAAGCCCTGGAGCAGAAAACCGGAGCAATGCGACAGCGAATGAAGAAGGTTTTGAGAAAAGCAGAGGCTGCACATGTGGCGCAAGTCGAATGCAACGATGCCATTTCGGGATTTATGGACGCACTCAGAGAAGCAGCATCGTCCAATGCCAATGCTGTTAAGCCTGCTTTAGACCACTACTTTGATAAGATCGCCTGTGAGATTCTGCAGTACGAGAAGCAAAACACGAACAACCTTCAAAGGATCATTATCGATCCACTAAATAAATTATATAACATCGATATCAAGCAGGCGGAGGCCAAGAAGCGAGATTTTGAAGAAGAAAGTAAGGACTACTACGCTTATGTGTCTCGTTATCTTGGTCAGCGACAGGATTCGCTGAAACAGAAAAAACGAGCCGAGAGTGATACCAAATATCAGACTAAGCGCAGGAATTTCGAGTTGAAGAGATTCGACTATTCTTCATTCATGCAGGATCTCCACGGTGGCCGCAAGGAGCAGGAAGTCCTGTCACATTTGACGAAGTATGCAGATGCTCAAACTAAGAGCTATCTAGCGACAGCACAGAAGGTCGAGGCCTTGTTACCTCAGCTCCATGCTTTGAGTGCTGAAGTCCAAGAGGCTGACAAGGAATTTCAATACCAACGGACTGAACGTGAAGAAAAGCGTCGAAACTTGGAGAAAAGTACGACTACCTACGTCGAACCGGACACAATTCCCGCTGTTGGCATCATTCCTCCGACTCCTGGTGTCAATCCTGGCTCTGCTTCCAATACCCTTAGCCGATCAGATAGCACTGCGTCAACACGTAGAACGGTCTCAACAAATGGTGGATCAAGCATGGCAAATGCTCTGACCAATAATGGTGGAACTGACCTTACACGGTCTCCGGGTATCACTTCCAATGTTGGCTCAATCGGTAGCCCCGGACCAAGCTCGAAGTTCAGAGGAATTCGAGATCTCGAAGAACGAGATTATTCTCAAGCGTCGGGGGGTAAAAGTGATACACTCAGAAAGGAAGGCTTACTATGGGCACTTAGTAAGCCGGGTAGCCATGCAGACCCGAGAGGCCTCAATAAGCAGGCCTGGCACAAGTAAGTGGATGTATTTGTGCTTGCCGGTTTTGTACTGACTATATATAGATTCTGGATTGTGCTCGATGCTGGTAAATTATCCGAATACAGCAACTGGAAGCAAAAGCTTGATTTGCATATGGATCCAATTGATCTTCGAATGGCTTCCGTACGTGAAGCGCGGAATGCAGAGCGAAGATTTTGCTTTGAAACCATCACCCCCCATTTCAAGCGAGTCTACCAAGCACCTTCCGAGGCAGACCTAAACGACTGGATATCCGCGATCAATAATGCTATTCAGAGCGCAGTTGAAGGCAGGGACGTGAGCACTGCTTCGTCGGCACCCTCAACAGCTGACCATCACTCAATTCGCAGAGATATTGGCTCAATTCTGACTGGAAAGAGCTCATCTATGAATTATGGTCATAATAACCCCACGAGTAACGCATCGGCAAATCACGTATTCCGTCGAACCACTGTGGGCGCGAGACCAGCATACTCACGCAGCGGCAGCGGTGGTTACGATGAAAGCCCAGATAAACTCCTTCAGGTTCTGCGAGAAGCAGATCAAGGTAATTGCTGGTGTGCTGATTGTGGCTCTGGAGTCAAAACGGAATGGGTATCCATCAATCTTGCCATTATTCTTTGCATCGAGTGCAGCGGAATTCATCGGTCGCTTGGTACTCATATCAGCAAGGTCCGATCGCTCACACTAGATATCAACTCTTTCACTACCGATCTTGTGGAGCTTCTTCTACTGGTCGGAAATCGGGTTTCAAACATGGTCTGGGAAGCAAAACTGGACCCAGGCACTAAACCTACACCGCAGGCTAGCCGTGAGGAAAGGCTTAAATTCATCACTGCAAAATACGTTGATAAGGCTTACGTTGAGCCTATATCTTCCACTTTGTCACGCTATGGTACCGCAGACGACACATTGTTGGCTGGTATCAAGAAGAACGATATACAGCAAGTCATCTATGCTCTTGCTCTGAAGGCCAACCCCAATGTCACGGACAAATCGCGGGGTACTCACTCAGTTTTTCTAGCATTGGCAGCTGCGGATCCGGCGTCCCCTTCGCCAGTTGCTACTCCCTCAAGGCCAGATACAGCCAGTAAACCATCGGCATTCCCCATTGCGGAAATGCTTGTTCAAAATGGAGCGGAAATTCCTAAATCCTTGCCAGCCTTCCCTTTGAGTCGGAGCGCTGCATTGTATATCGAACAGAAGAGTGCTCGAAATGTACCAGCTATGGATACAGTACCGTCCTTGCCTCCAATGGTCGCGGACAAGCAGAAGGACCGCGAGACCAGGTTGCAGAAGAGAGTTAGTGCTGGTGGACGACTTGCGAAAGCACCGATTCCCGAACGAGGATAACTAACTGTTGATGGGCTAATGATTGACGTGATGATTGGAGATACCATTGGGAAACCTCGCATTGCTGGCGTTTGAAATGTTGTTTTATTACCGTAACTTGGGTTGCATTGCCTGGGGGGAGAGATTTTCCGATGTGGCATATTTTTTTCTTGCTGATGGCAGCGTGTGTAACTCTGAGGTAGAGTGGTACTCAAAAAAACTCATTGGGAGGGAGGCGCGAATTGGAAATAGTTATGCATAGGTATCAAAGGGGACGGATGGGGGAGTGATGATAATAATTAATGAGATAAAGCTCTTGGTCAATAATAGTCTAAAGTTTATATATCTTTTGGAGTTACTCAATATGGTTATTAAGGTGTTGGTTATTGATTCTCCAAAAAGATTGTCAGAAATTCCCAAAGCATCACCAATGCATACCTAGGTACACATATTCCCTTACTCGTATGGCTTGATATGTCTCCATCGAATAGAGTAGGTAAGTTTGTACTTGTGCTTGAACGTAAAGTAAATACAGCCTCGACCAGTATAAGATCAGAGCGGAAGCTGCAGAGTGACATCATGTAAAGGATTTTCCAAACTCGCGTATTCCTCGGTACAGTGTAAATGCTGTGATTTGTTCAAGTTGAAGTGGCTGGAGGTGGAGAGGCTTGCTCTTCGACCACTCACGCCTCATGTTGAGTTGATGTGAGGTAAGCTACCCGCCTCACCCGAGCAAAATATCCGTGCGGGTGATGCGGTACACTGCACTTGAACCACTTGAACAGTTCATCCCCCCCAATGTCCAATGCCCAATAGACTGATTCCCCATTTCCAAAGACAACCAATATCGTTGATCCTCAGAATCTCCAGAAATCCGTCCTTGCAGCAGCCAAGCCGTCTGACAGCAGAAACCACCCACTCGTTCTCGTCATCTCGACCTTCATTGGAGCTGACGGGTGACGGCGTCGATTGTTCTCTTGGCGATAAAGCTTGTCTTCCACTGTGTCACTGTGTGCAGGTGTGGTCTCCTGTGTGGTCTCTTCCCTCGAGGGTCTTTTGGGGTGTCTTGGCCTGCCTGGCCTGCCTTCTCCACCGAAAGTCGGAAGTCGGCTAAGTTAAGCTTCACAACTCCACAACCAAGCCCGCAAGGCGGTGCTGCCTCCAAGGTTCGCGGCGCTCCCGATAAGCCTAAAGATAGAGAAAGTTGGTCAATTCCAACATTAGAATATCTGCGCATCTACGGAGTCATTGACCTTGAATTGGTAAGTTGTGCGACTGTCACACGCTGGTTCTAGATTTCCAATTGCTGATCTGCGGAACCCTGTTTGCAGGTGGTTCCGATTATCCCGTACGAGTGTACTCGTACTTACTCAGATCCCCGCCATCGCAATTTGATTCAGCGTCGCAAACAACCACCCACCCTCCTCGCGCTCATTTTACCAATTATACGACATCGTATCGTTGTGACAACATACCCGCGATATCAATTGCCAATTTACGAGACTCCTCGACTCGAAGAGTTACTGTCACAAACTCGAACTAAGCTGAGCGCAAACATCAGCAACCTAACACCACTCTAGACATCAACAACAATGTCCCAAGAGAAACTAGCCCCGCTACCCGATACCAACGGCGCCGTTGACGATACAAATCACGCCCCGACTGGCATAACTGAAAAAGGAAAGGAACCTCAAGATGGAAAGGTTGGCGCAACCAAGGAAAAGCTGAGCAGCAAGCAACAAAAGCTCAAGGATGAGAAAAATCCCCCTGGGGGCTACGACCAAACACCCATCCCACCAGCTCGCGATGGCTACACTGTCAAGTTCACCTTCCACCGGGCTGAGAATCTGCCCGTGGCGGATTTGAATTCTCGTTCCTCGGATCCTTATATTCATGCGACCTTAACTTCGGCTCTACAAAAGAGACATAAAGAGGACCCAGATGTGATCTTGAGGACTCCGACGATACATAAGAACACGGATCCGGAGTGGAACACCGAGTGGATTGTGGGAGGAGTTCCTTCGAGTGGGTTCAGGTTAAAATGCAGAATATACGACGAGGATCCTTCCGACCACGACGATAGACTTGGAAATGTTACTATCTCTGTTGGTAAAATCGGTTTGGATTGGCAGGGAATACACGACGAGCAATTTGATATCAAGAAGCGCATGGGGAGTAAGAGAGCATACTCGCTTAGAGCTTGTTCTGTTTTACTGAACAGCGTTAAGATGGGTGGACACTTATACCTGAGTGTTGAGGTTCTTGGTGAAACACCTCCTCCTCACGGACGGATGTATACTATTGGAGAGACATCTTGGGTCAAGCATTTTTCGCCCATGATTGGAAGACTTACTGGAACTAAGGCTCCTGGAACTGATGAGGGTGGTGAAGAGTCTAAGACCCAAAGATACGAGTGAGTTTTCATAATGAAAGGTGGAGAAAAGGAAAACTAACATGACCAGTTTCCAAGCAAATCAATTCCAGTTAGAAGGTCCAGTACCTGCGGAATTATATCATCGCTTTGTAGAATTCAAGCCTTTTGTTAAAGGCATGTTTTCGAAAGCTGGCCTCCGAGGAAAAATCTTGAATAGAGCACTTCATCATCAACATAATTCAGTCTATAACTTTAGTAATTCCACGGAATATGGGATTGTAAAACCCCGTTCCGAACAAGCATCTCTCCAATTCCTCAAAATGGTACATTTTGACGAAGGCGGTCGAATCTTTACCTATGTCTTGACGCTTGACGGACTGCTCCGTTTCACCGAAACAGGCAAAGAATTCGGAATTGACCTGTTGTCAAAACATACCATGCACAGCGACGTAAACGTCTACATCGCCTGCTCAGGCGAATTCTTCGTCCGCCGACTCAAACACCCCAAACGATCCGCCGAAGACCCTTCGCAGGAAACCCATCCAGAAGCCGACCTCCAAGGTGGACCACCACACACGGATCCCCCCAAAGACCCCAAGAACTACGAACTAGTCATCGACAACGACTCGGGCACCTACCGACCCGATGGCTCCCTCCTTCCTCTCCTCAAGGAATTCCTAACTGTGAACTTCCCCGGTCTCCACGTCCTTACGAAGGAATGTACCGATGAGAAACTGGGGAAGTGGAAGGAGGGGCAACGCGAGAGGAAGAAGGCTGAGGGTAAGAATATTACGATGGTGCAGAATTCGGATGATGAGATTAGTAGTTCGGATGAGGAGGGGTTGGAGGATCAGATTAATACTAAGAAGTCTGGCAAGGAGAGGTTGTTTCATGCCCTGGAGAATCCTAAAGAGGCCGCCAGGGAGATGATGCCGGGGGGTCATCATAAGGAGGGGAATGGGGAGGGGAGTAGAGCGTAGAGCGTAGAGCTTAGGGCGGAGTTGTGGGTTAGTTGGGGTTTGGGGTTTTCTTTTCATGTTTGAAGGGGTTTTCATGGTGGAACACGGTTTGATGATTTTCCGAGATGGAATGCTGCATTTGGGTTTTTTTCGGGGTTGGTGGGTGGTGTGGGTGGTTTCTTGCATTTTACTTTCTCTGGGCTCTTTTTTTTTTCTTTCCTGTCTAGGTGTTTATATTGGTTGGATCTGGCTAGGGTCGGTCGATCTTCGGGTCTGGTCTCCTTGTTTCATGGGGGGTATACTCTCGCTTTTGCGATTAGGTAATTTTAGTTATTGTAGCTTCTTGTTTATAGGTAAATAAATGGGGGTTGGGAATGGTAGGGGTGGGTGGTAGAGGTGGTGATAGAGGTTAGGTTGGGTTGGGTTGGATGGGGAAAGAAGATATAAGTCCGTCTATAGATCCTCTTCTGCTCTTTGAGGGGCTGAGGGGTGGAAGGATTTTTAAATAAATAAATAAGTGAGATAGATGATGGGTATTATATTATATTACACTACATTACACTACATAACACTAGTGTTAACAACTTGTTGTATACTGTACTGTAGTGTACTTTTTTATTAATTTGTGTTGTATAGTAGTCTTGTGTTGTAGATTTGGTAATTAAGGTTTACCTAGGTACCTAGTTGAGATGATGGTTTTTTTTTTATTGGGGAGTTGAGGAGGTTGAGAGTAGAGTTTTTTAGTTGTTGTTGTTGGAGGGAATTATTTGTTGATGGGATGTTAGGATGAGATGGATAGGTGGAGTGAGAAGTGAGGATAGACTAGAAGTGAGTATAAGTTGGAAGTGGGGACAAGTAGGAAGTGAGGATAGGTGAAGTGAGGATGATGAGAAGTGAGGACAGGCGAGAAGTGAGTACACATAAGAAGTAGGAAGGACATGTGGAAAGTGATAATTGGGTGGAGTGAAGAAGTGAAGAAGTGAAGAAGTGAAGAAGTGAAGAAGTGAAGAAGTGAAGAAGTGAAGTCTGTCGAAAGTGAAGTCTGTCGAAAGTGAAGTCTGTCAAAAGTGAAGTCTATAATAAAGTGAAGTATGTCTAAAGTGAAGTCTGTCGAAAGTGAAGAAGTGAAGAAGTGAAGAAGTGAAGAAGTGTTAGAAGTGAAGTCTGTCGAAAGTGAAGTTTGTCGAAAGTGAAGACTGGTAAAAAGTGAAGGAGTGTGTTAGAAGTGAAGAAGTGGCGAAAGTGAAGAGTATTAAAGTAAAGTATATAATAAAGTGAAGTATGTCGGAAGTGAAGTCTGTCGAAAGTGAAGAAGTATTAAATGTAAAGTCTATAATAAAGTAAAGTTTATAGTAAAGTGAGGTTTATAAAAAGTGAAGTTAAGAAGTAAGGACTAGCTAGAAGTGAAGAAGTATTAAAAGTAAAGAAGTGTTAGAAGTAAAGAAGTGGCGAAAGTAAAGACTATCAAAGTAAAGTCTATAATAAAGTGAAGTATGGCGGAAGTGAAGTCTGTCGAAAGTGAAGACTATTAAAGTGAAGTCTGTCGGAAGTGAAGTCTGTCGAAAGTAAAGAAGTAGTAAATGTAAAGTCTATAATAAAGTAAAGTTTATAGTAAAGTGAGGTTTATGAAAAGTGAAGTTTGTAGTAAAGTAAAGTTTATAAATAGTGAAGTCGAGAAGTGAGGACTAGCTAGAAGCGAAGATAGGCGAGAAGTAAGGACAGACTAGAAGTGAGGATATATAAGACGTGAAGACATACGAGAAGTGAGGGTAGGCGAAGTGAGGACAGACTAGAAGTGAGTATAAGTAAGAAGTGAAGACATACGAGAAGTGAGGACAAGTAGGAAGTGAAGACAAGTAAGAAGTGAAGACAAGTAGGAAGTGAGGATAGGCTAGAAGTGAGGATAGACCAAGACGTGCGATACAATACCAAAGCTCTAAGAGAGAAAGAAAGATAGGAATCCACTCAGTGTTTTTCAAGTAAATACCCGCTTTTTTTATCACGAGTTGTTATGACCTATTTATTATATGTAGACAATAGGGTTATGTGATTGTATCTTGGTATTTGTTATCTACTGTTAGATAGGTATGCCATTTCATTAGATTTTCCCTAGATACCAAATGGGGTTCTCGTTTAAGAAAGATCCTTAAGTATACCTCGCTTGTGAATTGGGGAGGGGACTAGAATGAGGCCTAGAATCTAAATTATAATAGTATACTTATACTAAATCTTACTTCCCCCAGCTAATTCATGAACACTCTTGACATCCGTAGCAGAACCTTCACAAGGAGGAATCGTCGTCTCCTCATCCGCAACTCTACCCACAATCTTCCCATCCACCTCCTTACTCCCCCCCCAAACAAGCCACCATTCCCCCCTCTCCTTTCACCTCACCCACATCCTCAACCCTAGTAACCCCCTCAACATCATAACACGTATCCCCAACCGTCCACAAAACCCGCAGACAAAGGGGCATAGAAACCATCAACAACCCCCAACTAACCAAAATCTCCACCAAATACTTCGTCTTCACAGCATCCATCCCAAAACTCACAGCGGCACCAGCAGATTGAACACCCTTATAATAACCCGCCATTCTCGCAAGTTTAAAAGGAGAATTCGACATCGAACTCATCGTATAATACGCCAAACCCTGGAACGCAGCGTCGTTGATATAATACCCCATTATCAGGATCATTGGCCCCGTTGAGACGTCTTGGGTCCAATCCCATGGGATGGGAACCCCCTTGATGGTTTTGTTGGAGCGTGTGAAGTTGAGTTGGAAAATGAGACCTGAGGTCCAGATTGTGATGCTGAGGAGAAGGACGAAGAGCCAGGAGTAGAGGGCGCGCTTTCGACGGGGGAAGGGGAGATGGTCTGTTAGAAGGCCGATTAGGATGGAGCCTAGGGTTGAGCCGAGGCCGGAGAGGAGGGCGGTTAGGGCGCGGGTGCGGGGGTTGAAGAGGGTTGTTGTTATTGCGCCCTTTTTGGGTGGGGGTGTTAGTTTTACTCTTATGATAGTAGTGAAAATAAGCGAGCGAAGATGAAAAGGGGTTGAGGTTGCGTTTATAGAATAATGGGGATACGGGAATAGCATAGCACTCGTTAGACACTCACTCACCTGATATGCGTAAAAGTAATTTGAACAAAAGAACATAGGGAATAAAGCAATCATCCTCCAATCCTTGAATAATTTCCCGAATTCTTTGAATTCTTCTGAGGGGGAGATGGCATCCTCTAGCTCAACGATGGTGTTATCTCCTCGAACCACCAAGTCTAAACAAATAATTAGCATCAATTCCATTCTACTACTTATAGTACAGGTACTGTACTTACGTGAAGGAAGTAACAACCAACTTGATAGAATCGCTGTAAGCATGATAATCATAAAGACAATATAGACCGTTGTGGAAACACTAGGTAGTGTAGAATTAACCTCGATTCCCAACGCTATAGCCGAGCCTACTAATGTACCCATCTGAAAAATTGTCCAGAAGAGGGTGAAAGATGTGCCTTTATCTTTTTCAAGCGGGTAAGACCTATATTTCAGAATCTATCTGTTAGCAAGCTTCTTCCATTTTCTTTATTCTATTCAGGAAATAGAGGCAGTATAAAAAGATCCTCAGTCATCCAAAAAAACAGAAGAGCTCTCTCTCAACATGAATGAATATAGGACTTACATCATAACAGCCCCCTGAGCAGCCCAAAGCAAAGCAGCCGTAACCCCCAAAACACCCCCCGCAAAGATAAGAAACCATCTCGTCCCATTAACCTGATAACACCACAGGGACCCAATATAAAGCGAGTACCCAGTCGTACCCAGGGACAACGTAAGACGCACGCCGAGAATATTATTCACGGATCCCGCAAAGAATCCTGCGATGGCGAAACAGCCGTAGAGGACCCCGTTGGCGGTGTCGGATAGGGCTACGTCTTGGGTTCCGCTAGGTGGTTGTTGGTTAGGATGGGTTTAACGCGGGTGGAAAGGGGGGCAATGATATGGGGAAGGGGGAATGGAAGGGGGAATGGATGGGAGACAAACCCTGCGCCTAGTCCACCGATGGCACTGAACATTCCTACGGAGGAGAAACATACGAATCCCAAGATGAAAACTTGGATCCAAGGCGAGTTATCTTCAAGTATCTTGTTAGCGGTTCAGTTCAAAAGCACTACCCAATCAACCAAGGAGCACATTTGGGACGTCAAAATGGCAAAGACAGGCAGGAATCCCAAAGGGAAAAACTCACATCGCAAAGATCCAATCTTGATAGTTGATAATTTAACCATTGTCCCAGTAAAAAACCCCTTATATATCAAACCCTCGAAAGTGCAGTCTGTCCAAAATAGTTGAAGTCCTGATCAGAAAGAAGTGGTGCAAGACAGACTGAGTATATATATATATCCCACCTTAGATAAAAGATAGAAAATCATCTCCCGTATCAAAGTTTCTCTTCACCGTCGTTGGATTGGTTACATCACCGGAGAATTTATCACTAAGATCTTACGTTGTCAGTCAGACCGTCAGACTGTTACGGGTAACAATCCCATCCACGATCCCCCCATGATCCCGCTGAACTTTATTTCTACATTACCCCTCATCTCGTCGTTACTAAAAACTCTCAACCTAGGTAGACAAAGTGAAGATAAGTCAGATAACGGATAAGATACGATATCTGGGGGACTTAAAGTGGGATGTCTAGGTTGTACAGTGAAAATACAATCTTATCCAGACGAACTAGGATGGGAGTAGTTACAGTTACATTTCCAAGCACAGAGAAGCTCAATCATAACTATCAAAAGATCATTCAGTAATATTTATATTAACAGGTCAATTAGCAATAGCAGTGCCTAGCAGCATCAGGAAGCGAAAACTAAAACAATCATCCATCCATCCACCCATCCACCCATCCACAATTTCGCCCTACACCAGAACCAACCTGCCTGCTAGACTGTATGCCATGCCTGTCTGTCTGTCCAGTGTCCAGTCATTAAAATGAGAAGAAAGCAAACCCAGAGCAAGAGAAAAAAGTTCAAAGCAAAAAAAAAAAACACACACAAATCCATAAAACCTCGGCTTTTTTCTTATCTCCAACCCCCAAGCACAACAACAACAAACACCTGCTTATGTACAATTTAGGTGTTTCAATTAAAAAGAAGTTTTGTTTTTCCTTCCGTCAAGCTAAAAAAGAGAAGGAGAAAAATGAAAACGCTGGTAAAAGATCTCGGAATCACAAAACTGAACGTAAAGCGGAAGTTCATTCTTCGCAAGATACTGTAGACTGATCGACATTTGAGGAACGTGGAAGAGGAAGAGGTAGGACAAATCACTTCTTGGTCTCCTCTTCGTCCTTGCCGACATCCTTGCTGTCGTCCTTGCCATCATCCTTGGTCGAGTAAATACTCCCCTCAGTTTCCAAAAGGACTGGATCACCTTTACCGCCAAGGGCCATAAATGCCTCAGGATCTCGGTCGTTTGCAGGCGTCTCTTCTTTACTTGGAGGACCTGGAATTGACTTGGGCGTTCCATTGGAAGCGACTTTGACAGCCGAGTTATTGACCTTGTTAATCGAGGACTTTGAGTTTGGGTTCTTGACATATACCTTCACCGGGTCTTTTGAATGCTCCGTTTCAATGACCTTGGAAACTTTGACGTCGTTCAAGCTACTGATTAATGTTCGCTCTCGGGCCATCTTTCGCTTGGTGAAATCAAGATTGGCAATTCCGCCGACCAAGCCATCGGTACTATCGTTTGGATTCATGGTCTTCTTGGTGGTCCAAGGATGCTCTAGGCAATCGTCGATGGTGTACCGCTTCTCGACATCCACCTCCAACATTCGGTCAATGAGATCGAGAGCCGGGTCGCCTACAGAATCCCAATATGGAGAAGGGTAATCGAATCTGCCCATCTTGATTTGTTGCGTGAGGGTATAGGGATTCTCTCTAGTGTAGAGCTCGTCCGAAAATGGAGGAAAGCCACAGAGACATATATAAAGTACAACACCTAAAGACCAAACGTCGACTGCTCGAGTGTACCGCCTATGTCTACTCTCCTCAAGAATCTCGGGAGCGACATAACTCGGCGTGCCACACAATGTTGTTGTGAAGGATTCCTCTCCAATTATTTTTGCTAGGCCGAAATCAGCTACTTTGACGTGTAAGTCCTTATCCGTAAGTAATATGTTCTCGGGCTTGATATCGCGATGGACAATGCCTCGGTCATGCTGTATCTTGTTAGCAAGTTGAAAGTTTATGGACCGCCAGTCAAATTACCAAATACTTCATTCCTTGGAAGAGCTGAATGAAGACTTTTCTTGTCTCATCTTCGGTTAGTTTTTGTTTCATAACGATCCAGTTGAAGAGTTCTCCCTCAGCAGCAAGTTCTAAAACTAGATAGACAGCGCTAGACTCGTCGAATGTATCCTTCAAGCAAAGCATGTTAGGATGGCTTACGCCCATTAGTACGGCAATTTCTTGTTGCAAGCCCTCAGTTTTTGAGCGTTCTTCGACGCCAGGTTGCTTGGTAAAAATCTTGACAGCATATCGTTGGCCAGTTGATTTTTCAATACACAGAAATACCTCAGCAAAGTGACCCTTTCCAAGCTTCTCCAGGAGAGTATATTGTGTCAAGAAACGACTGGTACCGCGGCGGTCAGGGTATCTGAAAAAAAATCTAGCTCCATCCTTAACGGTAATTTCATCTTGGTCTTTTAACTCCCGTCGCTTGTTGCGCCCAAGCATTGCTTCGTTAATAAAAGTCCCATTGCTCGAAAGGTCCTCTACAACAGCAATTGTGTCGCCGCCCTTGTTTTCTGTGAAAATGAGACAATGGCGATTTGAGATGATAGGGTCATCTATAATGAGATCTGTAATATCTTCATCAGCCCAATCATATAGTTTTGCTCATCAATCCCCACAACCTACCACATTCCGGATGACGGCCAATCAGATAACCACCAGAGGCAATCCCTTTGAGCTTGGTATCTTCATACTTATCTTCTTCTTGCTGAGGATTTTCGCCTTTGCCATTGGTTCCTTTCTTGGGTTTTCTTGTATCAGGCAATGGGCACGCGTTTCGCTTCTTCAGAACCAAAGTTTTACCATATTGTGGATCCAACGGATGCAGATATCCCCATACGCCTTCTTCGTCTTCATCAACGACTTCCTCAGATAATCCTGTTGGGAAAATGAATTGTGAGAATGGCTGCGTCGTCTCCTGCGGTGGGGAGGAGACTCCGGCATCGGCTAGCGAACTATGGTCGGGGCGATGTTGTATCTGACTGGGCCGGCCCTCAGGGGGCGTTGCAGTTGCTTCCTTGTAGGCATCACTCGATGAGGTAGACTCCTGGTGTGTGATGGGAGATGGAAGTTGCTGTTTCTTAGAAATCGGAGTGGTTGGCCCTTGGAGATTGCGCTGGGAGCGCCGAGGTTTCTTGGAGCTCTCTGAAGCTTTGTCTTCGTTGGTACCGGCCTGTAGACAAAGCAATGCATGTCAGTCTCATGCGCGAACTGTCATGACAAGACCTCGAAATAATGGATAATAAAGAAGATTTGTTTGCACTTACACGACCTCGTTTCAATTGCGCCTTACCCCCGCGTGGAGCCATCTCTGCATACAAAAGCTCAAGGCCTCGGTCAATCAATCGATGGGTTCCGATGCGCCCCTTCGAACTAACAGGTTGAAATCGCCGGGCAAGATATCGGAGGAGAGAGTAGGATAAAAGGTCAACGACCTGTGCAAAATGAAGCAATGAATTGGGGAAATATCAAGCTAGGTCGCGAATGGTTCTGGGTCGAGGCGAATCGGGTAAAGTCCCCAGCTTCAAGGTCAAGGCGTGGGTGGTACTGTATTACTGTACTCCGTACCGTGGTGGTACAGTTTTAGGTATGCGGGATGGTGATGGCGGCTTAGGGCGTTTTCAACCAAACATTTCAGCCGGTCAATCCTTGCAATCCCTGAAGGGTACGAGTACTAGTGGAGGCGTGCCAGGCACCCATCCGACTATTTTCACATCACAGTGGCTACATCACAGCCATTGCAGAGGCATAAAATAAGTACTCGCTGATCCCTTTCAAGTGGTTTCATGACTACATATAAGGTCTCACCATCTCCCGTCGGTCACTGGTTCCACCCCCAGTGGCCCCCCTCTTATAAACCCCCTTTATATTTTGCGAATAATTCAAGAGATTGTTCCAAAAGATCAGAAGTCAGAAGCAATTGAAGAGATCAACCTAGACATTGGAAATAATGGGCTTATATCCTAAGTTTCTGGTCTGGGTAACGGCTTTGATTATTCTAAAAAGGTAGGACAACGAGAGCAGTTGTTACGAAGCATCTCTCCTTATCTACAATTAGCAACAAAAATATTGCCAGTCCCTACCACTGCCTCAGCTGATTCAGAATCCACACTTCCACTTCGGACCATGAATTAGTGTGGCTCAGACAGTATGTCCACACCTCAATACATACAACTCGTGACCAAACCACCTGACTGGGCCCCATGAGAGCCTCAAGTCGAGAATATGGGAGGGGCCTACGTGACCGAAAGACTAGATAGATAGAGGTCTATCGTCTGCTTCTTCTTCAGTAGGATATCATGGGACTTGGGAAATGTATTTTTCTGGTTTCTTGAACTCGTCGAGAGAAGCAATCAAACCTCAGCCCGACCCCCTGATTTGCCAGCCATAATTGCTTCTTCAACTTCGTATAGCTCAAACGCTAAGTTCTCAAGATCTTGAGATATAAGGTTGGTTCATGAAACCTGTGCCTTGAAATCAACTGTCGAATCTACTCTTCCTCTTGATGCCATGGACTTGTGGGGAATTCGAGCGCCCTCTATCAGACTCAAGCCCGGCCATAATTCTTTCAGCAGTACTTTTCGGTGCTCCCTTTCCTCCGACAGAGGGCGTTGCACTCCGACTTGTATTTTCTCCGGAGGCTGGGACAAAATCCACAGCTTCTCTTTGCCCTCGTGACTTTTCGTCCTCTTTGCGCTTGAGTATCGACTTCTGACTCTTTGCTAGCTCTTCTTTGAAAGCATAATCAGGAAATCCATTTGGATCCCAGCAGTCTTTGGCAAGGGTAGTCGAATATTGGCCAGCTTCGTCGATCTCTGCAAAATCCATCAACTTTTGCATCAGAGCTGGATTCTTGAGCGCGGATGATTTTGCAAGTTTTTCGTTGAAATGAACGCCTTTTTTCTTCAACTCTAGAAAATGCTTGAACTTGTTATTTGTACTGGCAACGGGAGATCCTGGTGGTGAGGCAGGAATATCGTAATTTGGTACCGTTGGCAACGTGAGATCTCTCAACAGAGCGCGATTGGCAGAATATGGAGACTGTGGTACACCTTGTACATCTTGGTCGTCTTCCAAGAGATCTCCCATATCTGCTTCGTTCGCTGGAATAGTGGGACCTAGGATAGGACCAGCAACCTCGTCTGGTTTGGGGGTATTGATATGAAGAGTGGTCGGGCTCTTTGGCAAATTGCCATTCTGCTGTACTCCTATCTTGAATTAGATACCAGAAAAGAGAAGTGGCGGCAGACAAGAATTGCATACTGGTGTTTATGCCAGTTCCTCCATTGGAACTTGGGACCTACACCTGGGCTGTCAGTAAATTGTTTTGGTCGCAATGAGGCGCGCTTTCTTGTAACTTACTTCTGCAACATGGCCATTTGTCCTTGTATCGGACTCTTCCTCCTCATCGCTGCTTCCGTAATTCACCAGTCCGCTCATTGTGTGTTGGAAGGTTTCTTGAGGTGATCACTGGAAAATGCGATGTTATATTCCGCCTGGGATTTAAGGTTCCGCGACGAGCTTCCGCGTCAAGCTCCTGCCTGAGCTCCCCATACAACCTTAAGTCCATCTCCGCCTTGTCAAACAACTCAACATCCCACTGACATACGGAACTCTTCCAAGTCCAACAACAACTTACGAGCATCATGAACCATCTTCCACAAGCTTGGGGCCGTGTATGCCATTCAATTCCAACTCACCTTTTGAATACAGCTTGCTGACTATCTATTTAATAGCCCAGAGACGACGTTTACGGTGCATACGACAGTTCTTATCTGCAGAATGGTGGACCAACCCAACATACTCAGCGACCTATAGTTACTGGTAGTTCGGTGATAGCGCTCAAGTTTAAGGATGGTGTTGTAATCGCTGCAGACAACTTGGGTATATTATCTTCGCAATTCCAGACAGGTTGGGTATTGCTAACTTCATCTCACAGCTTCATACGGCGCCCTTGCCCGATACAAAGATGTCAAGCGTCTTCGAAAATTTGCAGAGACATCAGTTGTTGGATTTGGGGGCGATGTATCAGATATGCAATATCTCGACCGACTCCTCAACTCCCTCGATATTCAAGAAGCATATGGTTCAGGCCATACTCTTAACGCACAAAACCTTCATACCTACATTTCAAAAGTCCTGTATAAGCGCCGATCCAACTTTAACCCGTTATGGACTCAGTTGCTGGTTGCAGGGCTTGATGGGGAGAGCAAGCCGTTCTTAGCATCTGCGGATTTGCTCGGTACTACATTCAGTTCGCCCAGTTTAGCAACAGGATTTGGTGCACATTTAGCTCAGCCACTTTTGAGAAATGTTGCGCCAGATGAGGAAGCTGCATCGAAATTGTCTCTGGAGCAAGCGTTGGAAGCAGTGAAGGAATCGATGAAGGTCTTGTTCTACAGAGACGCAAGAAGTATGGACAAGTATTCTATTGCTGTGGTCACGAAGGACGGCATTGATCTAAAGGAAGATGAGCAACTTGAGAAGCAAAGTTGGGCATTGTGAGTACTCCCAATATCCTCTACTCAGATCACCACTAATACATAAGACAGCGCCGATCAAATCCGGGGCTATGGCACTCAAACTGACTGAGATGTTCTATCTCCGCTGTACTACTAGATCCCAATGATATGACGCATGACAATGGTACTTTTACTTCAGAATACGACTGATAATGCCTAATTGAGACATTGATAACCAATGAATCCCAGATACTAGACGAGCTCATAAGGACCATGACTTTTCTCGTGGAGCCGAGATCGAGAGATGATATTTGCCAATTTAGGCAACGACTTACCAGAAATACTTCCATACTTGATACTTGTCTTTGGCAGTTGAATTTGAGATGTGGATTCAAGAGAAAGTGTCTTTTGAATTGGATCGGTAAAGCCTATACTTCCAGTCTACCCTGCGTCCCCACCCACATGTGAATCCAAAAACAGTTACATCTACGTTCAAAGCCAGTATTGCAAACAAATCAAGTATGGGCATCCAGTTGTTACGTACGAGTATAAATCAGCCCCAGGAGCGGGGACATTGCACGTGATGATTTTGTATGTTTTGTAGAAGCTGGGCCTTCTGCCAGCGCAACGCGACAGGAACAACTCAAAAATGTACAGCGGATACAACGTGAAATAATTGTCTTCATAAGCCGGCTTCACTCACCTGGTTCCTACCCACAATTCTACACCCCAGATTCCGTGGATGTTCAAAAGCCGAAGCTCTCAAAAAAGCTTGGGGTCTTTGTAAGGATTACCGGCAGCCAAATTGGGATCCTCTTCAGACCCTGGCAATCCGTCCAATCCCCTGCGCCCGAGCCTCAATCTGCAACAATCGCATGTCATCGCATCCTTCTTTACAGTATTTCCCTGTCCTATTGACTGGTCTAAGTGCTCCAGTCCAGCGCAACTCTCCCCACAGAAGCTCCATGCTTAGAAGCAGTCCTCTACAAACCTCCGGCCGAGATTGATTCAACGAACCCCCCAAACAGACCGCCAGCTCTTCTTTTGCAAGTCGCTACGTCAACCCACCGAGCCTATCCGACGAAACCAACCTGTCGGGCGACATTGAATGTCCGCGCTCATAGGGGGCTCTTGTGATTATAGTAGTAGGAGGCGTGAACGGGGATTGGTATGCAGACGGCAAGGCTCAAGGCTGAAGCGCAAGGTCGGAAAGCTAAGGTAGGTCTTCTGCGGAAAGAGAAATTCGGGAGGAACGATGTCAAGTGGTGGATGCCAAAAGGAGTGGAGAACTAACATGTTGGTGTGACAGCTTGCCAACTCATACCATGAGTTACTGGAGTAAGCATCCCCTATTTTCGTGACATTTCACAGCCCAGATGTTAACGAGTGTTTCTTGCAGAGAGTTCTCGTCGAAAGACCTTCGGTCAGTTGGGAATTATACACTTGGAAGACTGATTGGGAGGGGTTCATTTGGCAAGGTGTATTTGGCCTCGCATAAGCTTATACATGGGTCAAAAGTACGTGGATGGTTCTGATATCTGCGGTTCTTATTGCTGATGGCTTTAGGTCGTTCTCAAATCTGCCAAAAAAGACGATTCGAATTTGGCCCGCGAGATACACCACCACCGGCAGTTTACACACCCTCATATTGCCCGACTTTACGAAGTTATAGTTACCGAAACTTTAGTATGGTTGGTGTTGGAATACTGTCCAGGTAAGGACAATACTTCCGTAAAGAAGGCATCCGCTAATGGAACTTGTAGGCGATGAATTGTACAATTATCTGTTGAAAAATGGGCCTTTACCGGTTGAGAAGGTGCAGAAAATATTCACACAATTAGTTGGCGCCGTTTCATACGTCCACAACTCTTCCTGCGTTCACCGAGATTTAAAGCTTGAGAACATCCTGCTAGACAAGCACGAGGACGTTAAATTGGTAGACTTCGGTTTCACAAGAGAATATGAAGGAAAAGCCAGTTATCTTCAGACATTTTGCGGGACGGTTTGTTACAGCGCGCCAGAGATGTTGAAAGGCGAGAAGTATGCCGGGGAAAAGGTAGATGTTTGGAGTTTAGGGGTTATTTTGTACGCTCTTCTGTGTGGCGAACTTCCATTCGACGACGACGACGACAATATCACGAGAACCAAGATTATGGGCGCTGAGCCAAAATGGCCAGACCATCTTACACCCGACGCTCGTTCCCTAATTGGCCTTTTGCTATCGAAAAGGCCATTGCTTCGACCAGCACTGTCTGATATCCTCACGCATTCTTTTCTGGCAGAACATGCTCCGCAACAACAAGTCATATTAAAACTGCAGCAACCGGCCCCCTTTACTACGTCTTTGGAAAAAGAAACCTTGGAACGAATGCGCAGTGCTGGAGTTGATATAGATCAAGTTATTGAAAACGTTTTAGCTCGACGTTGTGATGCACTGGCTGGGTGGTGGTCGCTACTTATCGAAAAGGAACAGCGAAAGCAAGTACGAAGGGAACGCAAACGCAAGGAAAGAGAAGCCGAGAATCGAACTTCTCGTAGACTGAGTGCTGCGAGTAGTCGCCTTGGGGGAACGGCGCCGATTTTGACCGGAGTGGATGAAGAAGGGCAGGAAATCAGATTGAGCGAACCACCGAGAAGCAGAGGCAGAAAAGAAAGACGTAGCGCACACTACCCAGAACTCATTCTTACGGATCTTCCGGGATTGCCAGAAAATGGCCTTATGGATTCTCCGGAGGTTGCAACCCCTCCGGCTCCTATTGAGAAGGACTCTTTACGGTCAGCCAGTTCGTCAAGGCACCGACGGCCTGTCCCACCTCCTAAGGAAGGCACTATTCGAGGTGCCAGATCTAGGGGTAGTACTTTGCAGCTTGTTACACATAATCCTGATTTGTTATCGCCTAACACTAATGGCACCTCGCCTAGGCCCAAGCGACGAAGACACCAGCATGGTTTCATAAACCAACTCGCTCATTGGAAGCACTGGATTTTGGATAATGCTAAACGCGCAAGATCGCCTGGGAAGAGATCGGCACATTCAAGTCCAGATCTTACCAAGTCTCCAAATAGTACCAAAATGGGTACCGCGGAGCCTAGTCCACGACCTGCAACCTCAAAAACACCCCCATCGGCAAGGCCTACTCTAACTTCTGGACCACAAGCACATCCACCTCTCGCCCGTGTGTATACGACACCGACAAGTAAACGGCATTCTATCTCACCTGCACCCCTCACTCCTCGATCAACTTTCAGAAGATCAAGCACTGGACTTCGGGGACGAAAATCTACTTCATCGTCCGTTTCTTCAGTCCGCACTATTCATCATCATCACCATACTCATTCAAAAGCATCATCCACATCTTCTAACGGGTCAGGATCCATGAGTATGAGTAGAGTATCTGCTCCTACCCGCAGTCCACATCATTCCGTCAAAGTTCTCCCCGCCACCCCAACTACCTCTGCCTTTCCCTCTAACATTCGTGTTGTCCGCCAGGCTCCGGTCTCCTCGGGCTACAACGAAGCTGTTTCCTGGGGCAACAACGGCCCATCCAGTTCGCCGTTCGGAGGTGGTCTCGTTTTTGCGAAGAGAAAGAAGAATCTCTTCAAAGGGCCCAATCTCAACACGTCAAATCCTGGTCCAAGTGGAGGTAATAGGACAGGGAGTCATAGTCGCAGTGCAAGTGTGGCAGGACGAAGGAGTGGTGAAATAATTGAGGAAGAGGACGAGGATGAAATTGAGGAGGTGGATGCTTTTAGTCCCCTTGCAGATGATATGGTTGAAGAGACTATATTCCAAGACGACGAGGCAGCCCTAAACTCGCCTAAACGCCCTTCCTGATTGCATTTATCATGCAGAAATTCTGGAGCTGATATAGCTGGTGTGCAGTGATCTGTTTATATGATCTGGTGGGGTTGGGAACCCGGTACGTGGTAATGATGATTATTTTGTTTTATTGTGTTCACACTTCAGCGATTTTCTTTTGGGTGAGACTCACGAGGTGTCGTTCATCTTTTTGTTCTTCTGGTGGATTTCTCACCAAGCGCTTTTTGTGGCATTTCTTGGTGAAAGGGTTGTTTTGACGATTTTATCTTTTCTTGTTCTTAACTATCCTTTTTTTTAATGCTCTACTCCTCGCGGGGCGGGGATCTTTATCATATAGATCACTTCTTTTCTTTCTTGAGAGTAAAATTTTGGTGGCATTACAGTACATAGGGTAGTGGGGAAATTGTTGTTGACTTTTCTTTTCTCGGGTGGACTTTTTAGAGGGGGCTTGTTGACGGGGTTTGTTGATTGGGGATTGTTGCATGGAAGGGTTGAGGAATGGAAAGAAGTAAAAAAAAGAATGAAAATCCGAGATTGATTTCCCATGGTATATATTCCATGTCTCTTTGTATATTATTGTTGGTAGTGGTGTGGTAATTGTGTTTGAAATTTACAGAAGAAATTGGATTAAGCGAGTTTACAATATCATCCAGTGACGCTTGCTGCAGACTCCAATCTCTCTCCCAGGGCTAGTTTTGACTCTTCTTGGTCAAATTTCCTCTCGATTACATGTCAGGCCATTCGTCGCTACACACCTTCATATAAGCCCATGTAATTACCGCTATCATCCATCATGCCTTAGTCTAATAGCAATTCATTATCCGGAGGAGGCCGAAGCAACGCTTCACCAGGATATTCGGGCGAAGTTGCTCTAATTAAGTAGAGAGATGAGCTTCACTCTAAACACCTCCGAAGTTATTGTGACATCAAACACGCCACCTTTTGGGATTCACTTATGTGTAAGATTAATTCTTCTGCTCCCTCAAACCTCTAAGCCTCTCTGTGCCTCTCTTGTGTATCGTTGATTGGATAACAAACTCCGGAAAATACCGCTGAGTGTTTTTAGTTAGATTAGTACGTTCTCTGTTTATCGTTCTAGGCCTGCCGTGTTTGGAATCCATTCGTGTATATATTCAAGCTATCCCCCTATCTGTTTCCAGACTTTTTTCTACACAAACCACAAACACCTTTCCAAACCAACTTCAGGTCAAGAACCCTCTTTCACCCTCAAGTCTTTCAGAACAGACAAAAAACTTCAATCAAAAACCCTCTCAAACTCAAACAAACGCAAACATGAACTTCAAGCTCACCACCGCAGTCCTCCTCGCTGCTGTTGCCATGGTATGTCCCTCCTTTCCTTCCCCTCCCTTTCTCTGAACCCTATCTCCTCCCCTCTCTGCGTATGGAGTCTATACTAACTACCACTCACCACAGGTCCTCGCAACACCAATTCCACACCACGGACCCCAGAAATGGGACGAGGGAGAGTTCCCCATCATCCCCTAAAAAACAGACATCCCCATAAGTCTGCAATATCACAGTACGTCAATCCATCATTTCCTTGACACCAACCCCAAGCCTCGAATTCAGTTCAGTTCAGGAATTAATATGCTTCAGATGATTTCTTCCTTCCCGTTGCGATATCTGGATTTTGCTGAGTATTGGATTGGCTGAGCTGTGCTGTGCTGGACTTATAATGGGCGCGTGGAGATAGTTTTGTTGGTCAGCAGTTTCTAGTTTGTATTGATTGACACAATGGGTATCTGGTCGATTTCAATATTGCAACTTCGGTGGACGATCAAATCAATTGCGTGTGGATTCATGGGTAGAGTGGGCTGTGCTATACTCATAGAAACCTCGAGTTCCAAGACAGACAGAAAGATGAGATGAAAGAAAAAAGAATAACAAATACAAATACAAGATTCAAACCCTATCCTCAAGAACCAATGGATTCGATTCGTGAAGTGATGATGACTTGACACAGTGTCCCAGATATCACTCCCGTCATGACTTTTTATCGAACACCGTGACTCTATGCGCGACTACCTACGTTGACTCAGTCGACGACAGCTGGCTGGCCAACTGAAATTTCCTCTTTCTCTTCTCTTCTTGGAACCTCAATTAGTAAACTCACAGATACCCCGATTCGCTTAGCGAACCCCCCTCGATTGAACCCCCGTTCGTGTTTCCACTTCGAGTCTCTACCCGTTCGTGGGAGTATGGATGTTTAGTATGGTTTTTGTTTGTTAGACTGACATTTACTATTTACGAAAAAGACAAAAAACCATTCACAACCAAACCCGTACACTGTAAGTGCAAGGAGTAGAAATCCTCCATACCAACATCAATTCTACCACCTTTCCCTCCCCCTACCTCCTTCTACATGAATGGTCTCAACACGAAGAGCATATTCGCGGTTTTCACGTCAAATAAAATACACGGGAAAGGTTCTACGTAAATCCATGCAATTATCATAGAATAAACTAATCAACTAATTACTTCCTCTCTCTCCACACTGAAAAAGCAATCATCCCTAATGCACTGTCTTTCTTTCAATTCAAATGCAAAGCATATAGCAAAAAACAGACCCTTGCTGATTCAAGGTACAATGCACGCATTCTACAACCCATGTGGATTATGCCATCTAAAACTGGACCGACAAAAATAAAAGAGAGCCCTATGTAATCTTTCCCTGCTGCGCCCTCAGGAATATCCATCCATCCCGTCGTAATTAACTGCCCTCGAGGCCTGGGCACTAGGCAAGTTGCCTGTATTGGGTGGAAGCTGATCATCCACTCGTAATGCATCAACTTCGCCGTGAACGAGTGTCCCGACTGTGGTGTGACTTGCTTTTGGTGAGGGCCATGTGCGCCTCGTGTTGCTGGTAAAGTTGCTTTTGAAAAGAGGCAGAGCGCGAAAAGTGTTCTCGTATGCCTGCTTCACATAAAATCATCACTGGAGTAGATTAGTATCTTGTAGTGTAATTTGGAGGTTGCTCAACTTACTCTCCGAAATCTTCATCGTAAGCATTGACATCAGCAACAGCAGAGACATTTCGGTTTGCAACCAAGGTAGCCTTTGTCTTTTGAGCCTTGCTCTTCTTGCCTCCTTTCTCCGCAACCTTCTCCTCCTTCATCTTCTCGTTGCTCAAGGCAGTCAATGTGCTAGCGATTTTCTTGATTTGATCACTTGGGAGGTCCTTGGCTAACTGCTTTGCAAAATCTTGTAGGAAGATGGTGTAATGAGCCTTCTTGTTGTTGTTTGATATGACTGGGACGAGTGTGTCGCGCATCTTTTCGAATTGCAGTTTGGTCTTGGGGTCAAACAGTGGAAGGGTAGTGAGATCGACAGTTGCGGTTGGGTCGTTCGAGTTCACAACAACGGCGTTGGCTGCGGTGGTGGCCTTGCGACTGTTACTGATACCGATGTTGCCAAAGAGATCTTCCGCGTGCTTGAGATCTGATTCTTGCTCGGTTCTTCGAAGGCGCTCTCGTCTCGCGGCCTCGTCCTCATCGCTGCTCTCGTCGGAACCATCCTCTGCTAATCTTCGTGCATTTTCGGCTTGTCTTTCTGCAATGCGCTGAGCCTTTGTCTTCTTGTTGGCTTTCTCCTCTGCATCTGCTTTGGCCTTCTTCTCTGCCGCTACTTTGGCTTTCTCGCGCTCAACTTCCGAGTCCTCTGCGGCACTCCAGCTGTCCAGAACCTAATTCCCATCAGCATAACCTTCATGGTTGTCTATGTCGATAATTTGATGAAACGTACATCGCTGTCGTCCTCCTCCTCATCGTCGAATTTGCCACGTCGAACACCAGCAGCGGCCGCAACACTGGTAAATTCCTCCGAAGAGGAATCTTCATCTTCTAAAAAAAGAGCGGTCAGTCAGATGGAGGTCAAGGAAGTGATGAGTGTGCATAGTCTCCTGCAGCGCCGATCTCGAGTGTATCGCACAAATTTGCGGTTGAACCTCGAGATACATTGCGAGATACATTGCGGGGCGGACGCAGCCCATCGCGAGGTAGAAAGTAGATTGTGTGCGACTTACCCCGTTTCTCAGGCATTTTGGCGGTTACGGATAGATTCAAGTTTGTGGTGTGCGAAGCGGGAGATCCTTGAATGGAGATGGCAGGTTTGGAGGATTCCTAGAGTTTGTAGAGAGGAAGTAAGGTGGAAGTTTTGGTGTGGTGGGAAAAGATGGGAGGCTTTGTGTGCTTTGTGTGCCCTCAGTACCCTCAGTGCCCTCAGTGCCCTTAAAGACCACGGAAGGAGGGGACAGGTTTGCGCCTAACCAAGCCCCTCCTCCCCCTCGTCTGTGGGTGCAGGTGAATATAAAAAAAGCGGCGCCAATTGTTTCCTTTTTTCTCCTAAAGGAAGTTCTGCTGTCAGAATTCAAGACTATAAAAATTCTACTTTTATTATTTATAAATTTTACACGTATAAATTCCTTTTGCTTGAATTACCCCCATACTAACCAATATGATGGTTTTGATCTCTAGTCTGAAGAAAGTCACGTGGACGTTTCTGCCCCTCATCAAGGATTGTCAGGAATGTCCTCGGGTGCTGCTTTATGAAATAAGCCGTTGTCAGGCATCAGTCTGATTGTTTCAATCTCTGACCAAGTACTCGAGTATGACATAAATTATATAAGCTTTCAGGTTTTGATATTAGTGTCGCAAAAGTGAAAATATTGCTGCTGGAGATGGGTTTTTGACAAAGAGTGTAACCCAGAAGCATGTGAGTGTCCGCCCAGATGAAGCAGGTAATTCCAGGGTTCAAATCGTGATGTCATGCTGCGGACAGCCGCATGTGTTTCTATTACTTCTACCTCTTAATATAACCTTGAATCATTGGGCACGGGTAAGTTTTCAAGAAAGAAAAGAAACACTTACGAGAGCCCTCGGTAGATACAAGCGAGAGCCATTTTCGAATTAGAGAAAAAAAAAGGGAGAATTATATATATTTTTGCTCAGAGCAAAATCGGTACTTTTTCTACCCTACCATTCAAATCCAACAAAAACCCAACATTAGTATACCAAAGAGGCTCGCACCATTCAGATAGCTCAGTCAAACAATTTAGGATTGTTGACTTTTTTCTCTTTGTTAGCCGAGGCACCTACCTTGGGACAACCGAGTTGAGTATTCTAAGACTTCTAAGACAAGCAGGCCACGAAGTGTACAATAAACACACGCGTACCTCTCTTACAACCTCCTCCAATAATACATCTGAGCCTCAATGAAATAATTCTTAGTAGATTGCCGCAGCCATGTGTGGCTACTGGGTAGTCTCCCCTACTCGCCTAATTCAAGCTCAAGGGAAAAAAAGAGGAGAGCTCTCTAGTCCATTCATCAGCTACCCCCCGTGGTTCTCCTTTCATTGTAGCAATGTAAGGTCAAGCCATAAATACTTCCTTTTGAGTGGCCAAGATGACTAACTTTTAGGACAGGTTGCATTCTCAATTGCTTCCATAGTTTCTCCCAACAAACGCTATCAGTAACACAGTGATAATGCGGAGAACAGCGGTGTAACGTGTTTTGCGGGTATCCAAGTCAACTTTTGATTCAGTCATTGGTCGTGGCGTGTCGAGAATGCTGATGAGATGGTGCCCACCTCAGAATGCAGCTGAAGAACAGCTGTACTCTACTTTACGTAGCATCAGCATCAGCATCGGCATCAGTATCGTTGAAGGCATAGAGATGCCACATCCTAAATTGGACAAAGTAAAGGGCAAGTAGAGGGCATCGTACTGATCGTACTCCGTATTCTTCAACCCCAGAGATACACGGGCACACGGACTCTCTCCTCAGAGATCTCGTATGTGACAATGCTTGTTGGGGACGATAAGGCCGTTTGGTAACTTTGGTTTGGGTTTGCAGGGCAGGGCTCCCCGTACCTGGCCGATCAACAGGAACACGGGATCCATTTTTAGTATCATCGGAGGTGGCAGCGATGGCTTATTTATGCTTTCACCAGTGCTTTGAGCTTCTGATGCACCCGACTGAGCCCCTTCAAGCCCCTTTTTGTGCTAGTTGCGAGATCGTCTAAAATCGTCAGAACTTATCGAACTTGGCCAATCGAGGTGGTGGCGTTTGTTTGTAGTGTACTACGTACCCCTAGATGCCCCTAGAGCACCCCTAGAGCACCCCTAAAATACCCCACCAGTGTCACCAGGCAAAGTTCTGTCGTGACTCCAGAGGACCAGACCAAAGGCTCGTATAGGAGCCCTGGGCAGGGTCAGCCAAAGGGACCAAGCAGAGTCCGGAGGCCCAGAAGCCTGAAGGAGCCGCACGTACTCGGCGCTCAGTACAGACTAAGACTGACTTCAGATACTGCCCACTACCCACTGCCCACTGCCCAGGCGAGAGAGAGCTGGTACGGGACTGAGGAGAGGAGAGTACCGTACCGTACCGGTAATAGTTTCCAGCTCCAGCCCCAGAGCAGCGGCTGTATTGGTTGGTGGGTGGTTGGTGGGTGGTTCGTGGTTCGTGGGTGGCTGTATTGCGGTTTCCACCTACCTACGTACGGTCCGTACCTGCTAGCTGCTTTAGGACTTAGGTAGATTCTGCACCTGGCGACTCCTGGCAGCGGGTAGCTCGTAGCTCATGAAGGCGAAAGAGGCCCTCTGACTGGAATAGAAGTTGGCAGTCCTCGTGGCCCCTGGTGGCCCCGATTTCCAGGTGTTATTTTCGCTTGGGATGAAACAAAAACAAGGTGCATCCGTCTGAACTTTGACAGCTCCCTCTCCAAGACCAATATAAATCTCCCCCCCTTCCTCTTCCCACCTTACATTCCACCACTGCCATTCTCCCCTTGCTCTCCACCCCCAAAACTCAAGCATTTGCACTGCTTGATCCAAGGAATAGCATACGTGCACATTAACATCTTCACCCCTCAATTCCCTTTACGCCAGCAAGATGTGGTACGTAAACACCCCTCCTTTCAGCTACTCAATCCCTTGGGTGCCAGAACAAGAACAACACCACTAACTTCTCTACGCAGTGGTATTTTCGGATAGTACGTGAAAGACTCCTGTCATCCAACCCCCTCGAGAAACTAATAATCGATAGCATCAATTACTTGGTGGAGAAGGACAGAAAGTACATTCTTGATACCCTTGTGAACGGTCTCTCCCGCCTCGAATACCGTGGATACGACTCAGCTGGTCTCGCGATCGATGGCGACAAAAAGAACGAGGTTTTCGCATACAAGGAGGTTGGCAAGGTCGTTAAGCTGAAGGAGCTCATTGCTACCGAAAAGCCAGACTTGACCAAGATCTTCGATTCACACGCTGGTATTGCACACACCAGATGGGCCACCCATGGTCCTCCATCCCGAGTCAACTGTCATCCTCACAGGTATGACCTCCATCTTTGGCACACAGAGCTCTACTGACGAAATCATCCAGATCCGACCCTAACTGGGAGTTCTCTATCGTACACAATGGTATTATCACCAACTACAAGGAGCTCAAGACCCTCTTAGAAGCAAAGGGATTCAGATTCGAGACCGAGACCGATACCGAGTGCATTGCCAAATTGGCCAAGTATCTCTACGACCAACACCCAACAATCGGCTTCACTGATCTGGCCAAGGCAGTCATCAAGGAATTGGAGGGTGCCTTCGGTCTTTTGATGAAGTCCGTCCACTACCCCCACGAAGTCATTGCCGCCAGAAAGGGTTCTCCTCTCGTTATTGGTGTTAGAACCGAGAAACGAATGAAGGTTGACTTCGTTGACGTCGAGTACACCGACGACGCAGCACTTCCAGCTGAGCAGGCTTCCCACAATGTTGCTATCAAGAAATCAAATGTCGGAAACTTCCTCTCCGCCGGCAACCTTCTTGCACCAGCAGACAAGTCTCTTTTGCACCGCTCTCAATCAAGAGCTTTCATGACCGATGATGGAGCACCAATGCCAACTGAATTTTTCCTGTCCTCAGACCCATCTGCTATCGTTGAGCACACCAAGAAGGTTATGTACCTCGAGGATGACGATATTGCCCACATTCACGAGGGTTCCCTCAACATCCACAGACTTACCAAGGCTGATGGATCTTCCAACGTCCGAACCATCCAGACTCTTGAATTGGAGTTGCAAGAGATCATGAAGGGCAAGTTCGATCACTTTATGCAAAAGGAAATTTTCGAGCAGCCAGAGTCTGTTGTCAACACAATGAGAGGTCGTCTCGATGTCGAGAACAAGCAAGTTACCCTTGGTGGCTTGAGATCATACATGCCCACTATCCGCCGATGTCGACGAATCATCTTCATCGCCTGCGGAACCAGTTATCACTCTTGTATGGCTGTTCGTGGTGCTTTTGAGGAGTTGACCGAAATTCCAATCTCTGTCGAGTTGGCCTCCGATTTCCTCGACAGACAAGCACCTGTGTTCCGTGATGATACATGTGTCTTTGTTTCCCAGTCTGGTGAGACTGCTGACTCACTTATGGCCTTGAGATACTGCTTGGAGCGCGGCGCCTTGACTGTCGGTATCGTCAATGTTGTCGGTTCATCTATTTCTCTTTTGACCCACTGTGGTGTCCACGTCAATGCTGGACCTGAAATCGGTGTTGCATCGACAAAGGCTTACACTTCGCAATTCATTGCTATGATTATGTTTGCATTGTCATTGAGCGAGGACAGAGCATCTAAGGCAAAGAGACGCCAGGATATTATGGAAGGTTTAGGAAATATCTCCGCTCAAATCAAGGAGATCTTGAAGCTTGACCAGCCTATCAAGGAACTATGCGCCAGAACCTTCAAGCACCAAAAGAGTTTGTTGCTCCTCGGAAGAGGTAGCCAGTTCTCCACTGCTTTAGAGGGTGCCTTGAAGATCAAGGAAATCTCCTATCTTCATTGCGAGGCTGTCATGTCTGGAGAACTTAAGCACGGTGTTTTGGCTTTGGTCGACGAGAACTTGCCTATTATTATGATTCTCACTCGTGATGAGATCTTCGCAAAGTCACTCAACGCCTATCAACAAGGTATGCGGTGTCTCATATTTCTTTTTGTCGTTCGTATACTAATATTGTATAGTTATTGCCCGTAGCGGTAAGCCAATCGTCATCTGCAACCCAGATGACGAGGAATTCCGTGAAGGAAAGGCCGAGAAGATTGAGATTCCAAAGACGGTCGACTGTCTCCAGGGTCTCCTCAATGTTATCCCTCTTCAACTTATGGCATACTGGCTTGCAGTTGCTGAGGGACTTAACGTTGATTTCCCACGTAACTTGGCCAAGTCGGTTACCGTCGAATAGATATCCCTTTATTTTGATACTGGAGCATTTGGTCCAGCGGGTTTTCTCTTGGTTTTTGATTATGATTAGCGCGTTCTCGGGGGAAAAATGGGACCATTTGTTTTGGTGTTATTACAACTGGGTATGGGACATGAAAATACAAATGACAGGAAAAAATGATTCACATGCCTCTTTTTCCCGCGTTTGTGTTATTTTCGTTCTTCTCTTGTGCCTATTAGATATAGGGATCATTGGGATTTCTCGTTTTCTTTTGTGGCGGGCGGAAGCAAATGTATTCTACGCGTTTAGCTGGCTCTGATAGGCGTCTAGAAAAGTAATCTTTCTTGAGAAATCGTGGAGCGCTCTTGTGTGTGAAGGACGTACCGACTGGTAGAGTAGAGTATTGCTACGTACTCTACTCTATTTGAGAGCTTTTTTATTTGGATCTAGTCTATTCTCTAAGTACTCGAATAGAGATCAGTCTTCTTGTTGCTCTTGAAGTAATTGAGTAGTGAGAAATTCGATCAGACTACTTAGAATACAAATTTGTGTAGTCTATAGACCCTAGCCTAGCCAAGCTTGCCACCCGAGGAGTTTCTTACTTGGTAGTTGTATAGAGTAGAGTAAAGTAGTTGAGATATACTTTGTAAATTAACGAGTTTTCTGCGTAGAATTCCCTAACAACAGGTGATATATAAATGCTGATTCCTTAGCGTGTCTGTGTCTGGGGTCACAATATGATTTCTTGCTCTCCTATGGGTAGCTGCTGTCTGTCCTACTTTCTTTAGTAAGTTAAATGGACTCCCACTTTCAAGACAAAACACATTGGACCAATAAATAGACTCCCAAAAGGAAACCCCAAAACCATCCCAACTTTTCAGTTCACTATCTCCACAACTTAATACACAATCTGGAAAAAGACAAGGCGTAGTGGATCCACCCCACTCCCCACCCAGAAGTTTCTGATGAATGAAAATCTCTCACAAAGTCTCCACCCTAACCTCTCCGCCCTTTTTTTCTCCATGAAGAAAGCAGATAAGCATGCACCATCCATCAACAAGTAGAACAGCGTTTGTGGTTTAGTGGTAAAATCGATGCTTGCCAATTTCAAGAGCTTCAACTCTTGGATATCATCTGCATTGGCCCCGGGTTCGATTCCCGGCGAACGCAAGAATACAAATAACTTTCTTTTTTGCTTTTTGCGGGTTAAAATATCTCTGAGGCAAGAACTGGGTTTCTTTTTGCGTTTTTTAGGCTACGTATAATATTCTTTTTAGAGCGTTGTGTTAAGGTTGTGTGTGGTTGAATTTTTGACGGCAATTGTTGGTGTGGGGATTAAGCGAAGATGGGATTTTTTTGGGTTGGCTTGGCTTGGCGAGCTTGGGCTCTTTTTTGTGGAACGCATCTATGGAGATCCTTTTGGGTTGAATTACTGCGTAAGGTCGGATACAATTTGCAGGATTGGTGGTTACATATAGAAGATTCTTTTGAAGTGACAGGTATACTCGAGTACTGAATTGAGGGATTTGGTGGTTGTAAGACCTTTATATATACGTAATAGTATGAGTATCCTTGTGACACGGTACTAACAAGTCTTACAGAGCAAAATCCTTGTAATATTATTGAGGAAGCGTTATCAAATATTTTAGGATTTCTTCTGTATTGTGGTGGTTTCTTTTGAAGGGTGTAGTCATAAATGTTAGTCAAATACACACACATGAAATGCGCATGGAGAGTATTCATGTTGTTTAGAAATTGAGCTTACTTTCTTCAGTTATCATGCTTAAATCCCCTTTTCTTCCAAGGCCAAATTGGTCAATTTCGTTTAAGATGATGTGTTTTATTTTCATGCGTACAACTGCGACCATTAATTGAATCTCCTCTGGTTGAGATGTCTACCAGTTCTAAACTACTCGAGTACTACTAGAGCATCGCTATTAGGGTACAGTAAGTAATTAGGCAACCATGTGAGACAAAGGCTCTGACCAATTGCAACTGACAACCTAGAGCCCATGCAATAAAAAGCCACGATTCTTGTCCATCTTTCAAACATTGGACAGCTTCGTTGGTAACCCAACTCTGAACCCAGGGCAGGATAAGTTCAACGCAGTCATACTGATTAACCTTGCTTAGCCTAAGACGCATAGGAGAGGATTCCTAAATTCTAGATGAAATCAAAGTGTAGTAAGAGAGAGTAAACAAATAAAGGGAAAAGAAATGACAACAGATATAACTGGGCCAATATTGTATATAAACATTCCATCTCCCCATTTACCCTTTACCATTCAATATTTAGCTCTTACCATTCACTATTCTCTACAAACATTCACTATTTACTGTTTGCTATTTGTTATTCACTCTTTACGGATTACTAGTTGCTATTGACTGTTTTATATATATCATTCACTATCTGCTATAACCATTCACTATTTACCAATTACAATTTCTTATTCACTGCTTATCATTTACTATTCACTATTATCCTTTACCATTCACCGTTCGTCATTTACTATTCACCTTTTACTATTAACTCCTTATCATTCACCATTCACCAAAATTCATTTTTTTCTATATACCATTCACTATTTATTACTTAATATTTACTGTTTCTTTTCTCTTCAATGGCAAGACAGAAGAGAAGTGTGGGTTATGAGAATACTGTTGTCAGGAAGTGGAAGACATTTTGTCTTTATGTTGTGAAGTTATTGCTCAGTATAAGAACAACTCAAGGAAGCAAGGAGACCTGAATATCTGTATCCAATTTGAGGGACGGGGGACTGATGCAAAAAGAGACTCTGCTCTTGTCTGCTCCTTGGCTGCTCTTGTTTCTGCCCATAGATCATCTACAAGAAAAATGCATGTGGGCGGTCACCAAACTAGAATAGGTTCACAACTTACCTTGTCTTGTGTACCTCGTATTTTTGTTTGAATTCGCTGTCAAAAGTCATGTCGTAATCTATTTATTGTAAGGATGGTGCTAGAAGAAGCACAGTGTACGTGCAATTAATGGTGTAACTAATAGCGTCCACCTCCATAGTCCAACTGCTTTTCGTTATGATCCAGTTTTCTTTCGCGTGACGTCCAGGTAATATATAAATTGGATGAAATAGATTAGAGTGGCGAAGAGTTGGGACAAATCAGTCAGTGGTTCATGCCTCATATGGTTTTAACAATCAGATGAACATTGATGTCTCTTGGTGGGGAACAGTACGTTGGAGATGGGACAAACACTAAGCAGGCAACAAATATAGTTAAGCCTTTGATTTCAATATTTTGATTCATGTTGTAGATTGTTTGCTCTACATTGTAAAAACTCAAGAAAGGATGCTCCATTTCTCCAGGGAGCGCGTTTCTGGCATTTTTACATTGTGAGACGTAGAGAAAGAGATTTGATTTCACTATTTTCCTAAACATTTCTATGTAAAAGATTTCAAAACAAGAGTCCTATTTGGGCCAAAGGACTTTTCTGTCCATGACTTATTTTGGAATAGTATTGCACGATCAGTTTTCAAGCAATTGAACTGATTCACTACCACTTGGGTGCACGAGTCAATGACCACCTTTGATTGTGGAAGTTTTATTAGGTTAGCACTTAATAGTTTCTTTGTCTTCAAATCATCTAGTATTACAAATGAAGGTGTATCAGCCCAAGAGCCCCTCTTCTTGGCATATTTCTCTATGGGATTGTTCAGTTTTCAAGTGATGAAATTCCGAGAGATTGGCAGGCTTCCAAAAATCCAAAACAGGAAGGTATCGTTTCATGGAACGAAACGTATTCGCATGGTCACCTGGGTATATCCCAAGGTTGCTCTTGACGGCTAGTAACTCATTGTCGCAGGGATCAGGCCCACTTCCAAAATAAACATTTGCTAAGCTTGCGGGTTCTGTCTAAAGCAGAAACATCTTGGCTTTGCAACCTAATCAGAACACCAGCCGAGATATTCGCGTCGCAGAGCTGTCACGTCTTACTTGTTTCAGTCATTCCATTTTTAAAGAGCCATTTATATATTTATTCGCTTTCTTAATATCACTTTGGGTGGTGTGAGCGGCGCGGAACAATATGCAATACTTCTACATCGCATTCGTTTTCATCTCAACCAGTACGTCTTTTTCTACTTTCCAACACCGAAAATTACAAATTTCATGACATCAGCGATCGGCAGAGTCGGGGAAATCATCAGATCGCCCCATAAATGATCTGGATAGCTCGCGTCTGCCACTGGGTAAACGAGTATTGTGAGTGGAGTAAGTACGTCGGCACGGTCGCTTATTTTATTATTTCTCTCACTTTCCTTACGCCCTATTTTCCGACAGTATTATGACTGAATACTTAGTGGGAAAGAAGTACCGTACTTGGAAGGTCCACGTGGCTAGCTGTAGGATCGTGGCCTGGGGGGCAGTAACACTCTTAGTACTTGGTACGGCAATTCACTCAAGTAGAATTTACTCCAGAGGGTTATAAATTCAAGCTTATGCTGTCAGAGAATATCGCTAGATCATTTTTCTAAGAAAAGGTTTCTTCACTTCCCAGAAGCAAATAATAAAACATAAGTAATCAGAATAGAAAAAACCAGAACAATATCAATAAATTAGGGCCCTGAATCCGAAAGATAAGTCAAGAATATAGCTCTTAGACGGACCTTTAGGTGGCACGCTATTGCGACTCAATTTACTGTGGACCACCCTCTGTTTGAGGTTTCCTCGCCTCTTAGATCTGTAAGTGAACACTCTCTTGGACAGCCAAATAAAACCCACATGATAAGCCAAATACACGAGTGTTGTGGCACAGTATCGACAGTTGGATTTATAATATCGGAGAACTTTTCATATGGTGGAGAGGAGTGCAAATGGAAACGGGAGATATCCAGGCTCTAGCCTCTTGATAATCGGTTAGTGGAGCTAAAAGGCCCACAAGCGAAAATGCGCGGAAACGAAACAGGAGGTACCATGAGGCCTACCCGCTGCCACTTGGCCAAACACACGGCATTCAGGCATTCAAGTCTGGGCTTTATCGAAAACAATTCCATAATTGGTGGACACGACTCTCACACATGGATCTTCGACTGTAAGGATTAGAATCTTAAAGCCATGGTGCCTTTGAACCCACTCTAAATCCAACGAATCTATGGAACTTGGACCTCACCTTGTGTGAGCACCAAGACTTTCATCCCTCCGTCGTTGATAGCTTTGGATCCACAAGTTCATTATGGGGATCCGCGATGTTCTACATATAACCGTCTGCCCTCCTAACTCTAGTGACTTAGTCAAAAAAAAAGTTCATCTACCTCTTGAAGCTGCAACATGCGTTTTCATATCGTTCTTTTGTTTCAACTCCATGCCGCTATTGCGGCGCCTTTACCAGAGGGTTCAGCTTGTTTGACACCAGGGACACATCAACCAAACAGTTCTGCAACTGCTGGGACCGATGCTTTGGCAGCTACTGGTCTCGAAAATTGGCATGCTCATCAACTGCAATCAAACTCCAGCTGTACCGAGTCTAATATCGCTGTCAGACGAGAGTGGTAAGCATCTTTATCAACAAATTTCTCTATTAAATTACTTACATTAGAATAGGGGAGATCTCTCAAAGCCAGAAAGGAAGGCGTATACCGATGCTGTCTTATGTTTGATGGCATTGCCACCAAGGACTGATACAACTCTTGTGCCTGGTGCAAAGTCACGGTATGTCATCCAAACTTCTAGTTTAAAGACGGTTTTTTTGATTTGACATAGTTATGATGATTTCCTCTATACCCATATGAAAAATTCATTATTAATTCACGTCACTGTTAGTTTTCACCGTTGCTTGAGGATTTGGGAATGACCTTCTAATATTTGTTACACAGGCGAACTTCCTATCATGGCACAGGTACTTCCTTTGGACATATGAGCAAGCACTAAGAAACGAATGTGGCTATCAAGGATTCCACCCAGTAAGTAACGTTTTTCGATCGAAGATTTCACTTTTCTAACATCTCAAAAGTATTGGAATTGGGGAAAATGGGCAGCCGATCCCATCGGATCGCCAGTATTTGACGGAAGCGATTTCAGTTTATCTGGAAACGGTGTTTACCAATTTCATAACGACACAAGTCCGCTCCCAGGCGGCCTAAATCCTATTCCTGCGGGCGCTGGTGGAGGTTGTTTGGCATCAGGCCCTTTTAAAGATTCGAAACTCAACTTGGGGCCAGTAGCAACAACATTCAACGTAACGTTAACGCTTGCCCCCCAGATTACCACCAATGGGACAGCCTATAACCCACGCTGCATCAAACGAGATATTTCCCCCTGGATGGCGCAAAAGTACACTTCCGACCTCAATTCTACCAATCTTATCAAAGACAGCCCTGACATCGCGACATTCCAATCAGTGATGCAAGGTGACTTTGCCAAAGGTGAATACGGAGTTCACGCTGGGGGCCACTACACATTTGTAGGCGACCCAGGAGGAGATTTCTTCGTATCGCCAGGAGATCCCGCATTTTATGCTCACCACGCTCAAATTGATCGGATTTGGTGGATCTGGCAGAACCAAGATATAGAGGCCCGTACGAAGGCTATTGCTGGATCGATTACGATGGAAAACAATCCGCCTAGCAGAAATGGAACGCTTGACGACCTACTAGATCTTGGTGTCAATAATGATGCTATTATTCCTATAAGTTCTGTCATGAGCACCGGCGGAGGCCCGTTATGCTACATTTACAAGTAGCCATTTTCGGTTTCTAGTATATTCACTTCACTGTCCATATTGTATATTCCTTCCACTGTACATATCATATATTCATTTCACTGTACAGTACTTGTTATAACTTTAGTCTTAGTTAGCGGAATTTAGATATTTCTCATTTCAGCCTCTTTTGAACTATTACATACACTATATAGTTTTAGCTATGAGCAGATTGTCTTCCTAGTGTGTGTCGCTAGGAATTACTTGATATATGCTAGTTTTGCTAGACGAGGTTTATGAAACTTTGCTACGCGAGAAGGGTCACTTATCCGCGACCGTTGATGTAACACTACAGTATCTATTTTGAAAACCCTCTATTATGAGGTCAGCTGATAGCATACAGTGTGGTTTTGTTTTCGACTTTTCCGCACCGATGTTTCTAAAGCCGTAGTGTCCCGCCGTGCTGCTCTTGGATTGTGGATGCTCCTGCTGAACCCATTTTAGAGAAAGGGCCAACAGAGAAAATCCTATCATGATGAGCCCCCTCCTCACAGGCCCGCCAAGCGCGCTGCTGGCTCTGTTTTCCCGGGCTTTAAATAAGCTAGCAAGCAAGTGAAGGTGAACATCAAGGTCGAGACAAAGACGAAGTTGAAGCTGAAGACGCGTGCTTCTGCACAACAGTGAATAGACGCGTACGTGCTGAGAACTCGACAGACAATTGGCTGCTGTTACTTCGGCACACAATCTAGATTCATTTATCATGTAGAATAAGAAACCCGTCTGCTAACGAATCTACTCCTAAGTCTTCTCATGGCTTAGCGGTAAGATCAACCTCATTCTTAGCGCTACCACAACATTGTTCAGCAGTGTTTGGGTAGGCATGCTCACCCCTGAAAAGGGGTAGTATTAAGCGCTACCTTTAGATCATTACTAAGTCTCAGTAGAAATTTAGCTGAACATTATTGAGCAGCTGGGGTTGCAATCCTCTATTTAAATTTTTTTTGGGGACTTTTTCGAGGATATATTTTTGCCCGCCCCACTTTCGCTTAGCGTCGCTGCGCCAACAATTCACCATGAACGCGCTCTAAGGATTCCGAGGAAGGCACCAAGCAATCCAAATATTCCGGGCTCCCAGAAGAAACTAGTACTACCCCACCTTCAAACCCGAAGTCCACTCACTGCCTCTGATAAACCAGTGGAACAAACTGCATCAAAAAATGGTAAGGGGCCGATGCAGCATCCTCAAAAGCCGAGAAAAGCACAAAAAGGGCAAGGAGAAGCAAAGAGTTGAATACCCACTTAGTTGAAGATCAACTCAGGAGGTAGCAATCCAGACGTGCACAGACAATGAAAAATGACAAATATACATCACCAGATATTCTGCAGCCATTTTCTACCAGAAGAGGCCAATTATTTGTGGGGATAGTACGGTCAGAAGGGGTTGCTGGCGGGAAATCCAAGAGTAGCTTGAAGAAAAAGTCATTACTCGAAGAATAAATGACAGGAATATTGGGTTTATCTGCTGGGGAGTATGGGGAGATGGTAGTGTCTAGGAGGACTTCAAATCATGCTCATATGGTGTTGGTATGTTCAAAAGATTCAGGGAGAAGTTTGGGAAAGGAAATTTACAAGCGTTTGTTATAAAGTTCTGCCTTCGGGAACCCTATAACCTGCTAATGTTCGTTTCCAAGGAGAAAAATTCAAGAATAATGAAGCTTTTGGGGAGAGAGTCAGAAGTCGAAAACTGCGTTCATACTATCAAGGGGCGCTACCTATTCACCATGAAACACTGCCATCCATACACTCATGAGATTCCACAGCAACGTCTTCTAATCACGACCCTTAGAGAGCAGATTCAAGCACTTTATTATGTTTCGAAAGCAAATACGAGGAATATACGTTTTTGATGAGCCTGAAGACGACAAGGGGTTCACTCAATACCAACTTTGGGTCAAGTCCTCTCAAGTTCCACGAATCTGTGCATGTATGACAAGAGAAAAGATGCAAATGCCAACATCTTTTCAAATAGCGAGTATGAGATAGGGTTGTTTGAGACGACTCAGTTCCGTAGGAAACTTGGTGCCAACAGGCTGTATTACTGATGGCAAAAGCTCAAGAAGTTTGGTACCCTGGGGTCAAAAAGACCCAAGCCTGATTGCTCTCATGGAACCAACAGATGCAACAGACACCGAAAACAGGACAATGGCAGCTAATAATCGCTTTCCAGATCCTGGAATCATTGGCTCTGCAAAAACACGCCACCACTTGACTGGAACAAGACGAAGCGCTGACCCATTGGTAAATCCAGTTCCTAATCTCCCGCCACTGGCCCACAGCGCTTTGGAGACACCTTATAATCTGGAGGCAGAGAGACTCAATGCGACAATACGAAACACGAATAACTAAATAGGAAATGATTCCAGTTCGAAAAACGATGAGAAATATCACCAATCTTAACATAAGCTTAGAAAGGAATGGGCCTGCTAATCAAGCCCATCCGTGGGTTCAGGCACTACATCAGAACTCTGGCATGCTGGTGCTTCAATAACACAAGAAACAACTGAAATTAGAAAGTTGAAGTAAGAGGTAAAGAAAAAATCGTTCCTAGCTAGATGAAAGGAAACAAGTGATGAATCCACTGCAAGTTGTATCAATAATCGCCCTTGGACATGAACATGAGTAGAAATATGGGGTTGTAGTATCATCAATTCAAAACCCAGATGAGTTCCCTTCTCCATTTGCAACAAGTAAGCCACTGAATTGGGAGACTGGGTTGTGATACCTCGTATCATATTTGTGTCTGAAGATGATAAACCCCCTCAACTTGGTTGATCTCAGTCTCTCGCGAGCCCACGACGCGTACAAAAAGAACCTGCGCGCTGGGTTCCAAATCCAAAAAAGCACAAAGCTACGAATTGATTCGATAAAAGCACCCAATTTTTGGAAAGTCCCAAGTGCAGTTCCAGGGGCACTTCAGGTCTTCCGCGCGACCCTCAATTCTACTATCTGCAGAAAGCTCGTATTCAATAAGTCTTGAAATCTAGGCAGCCCTTTGATTACCAGTGAAATAAAATGGCAGCATAGAAAACAGTGGTCATATCTTGGGCCTGGAAGCATAAAGCTTTTGTTATAAGATCCGGGATTAAATAGTAGCCTGTGCTTCTCTTAAGTAAGAAAGAAAACAGAGGGGAAAAAAGGAACGTAACTGCGGAAATGACCAGGGTCGGAGTACCGGAGAATGGTTCTTCCCAACTTTCGCTCGGTTCCGATTGAGCTGAATAGATTGCCGGCATAATACGGGTCTGGCTATTATCACCAAAATGTCTGCCTAGAGGTTGTTAATATACACACCAAAATGACTTGTTGCCAAGAGGTAAGACAATTCCGGATACTGTAACAAATCTTTCTGCGAATAAAAAAATGTGGGCAAATATTCTGATGAATTATCATGTGATGAGCACAGTTACTGTAGGTAGCATGTCGAATCTACCGCAGAGACACACAAAGATTTCCTTGACCGCAATATCTTCAGTCTGCATGATCGAGTATTTGGCACATTGTGAGATTCTTGATATCGAACTTTTCGCGGACTTGGAGCCGAGCTTCCTACACGAGGCGCATTCTCTTCGGAATGTTCCCATACTCGGTATTATGACTGGGAGGGTATATCAATCTTAGAATAGACCTATGGGTCTGTTAGCATATCTCCAGAACCAGACTATGGAGTCAATTGTGCTTGATTGAACACGCTCTTGATCACTGCTTGAAAGCTGCAGTCCATTTTCTGGTGCCTGAAAATCTCAGGGCGGGCCATGGTTCGATACTTACAAAGTTTACGAAAACAGCCAATCTCCAATCAGTTCTCTCTTTCGCAAGAAGCGGCCCAGTGGTTGAAAGGTGGTCGTAAAACTTAGGCAAATATTGCATCTACATTACCGGATATTGAGGTGCAAAGGCAAGAGCCCTGGGAGCGCCTCTCGCTTACCTACAGTAATTACCCCTGTGATCCCCACAAAACATCCTCAACCTTAATTCAATTTAGACAACTCAACATCGTCTGCTAATTACTCCACGCCACAATATACATTATTATTACTCTGCAGTTAAGGATTGCTAAGGGTCCGGATAGATATCCGCTTTTCATTCGCTCTTACGTTCTACCTGTCGTTTTCGTGCCTAAAGATCCCTACACGAACTCCCAGGGAAGCGGTCTTGAAACCCATGCTTCTGTCGTTGTTGATATCCGCTTCAGCCATGAATATTGGAGAGCATGCTATTCTACTATCCGAAGACTCGGAAAATACCTTCAGCCAAGCAGCTTTGGGACATTAGTACGTGGCTTGCATAGTTAGAGCAAATCCAGTTTCGAAAGCTTGCCAATATTTCTTCTCGCTAACCTCAACGTCAGATTAAGAATCACTTCCAAGAAACTCCGCGTTTTGGTTCAATAGTCTCTCTTGAGTGAGTGGAGCCAGTTATTCCGAACAAACTAGGCACCCTTCTCAGCAGTCTCCCGTGGACAGGAGCACGTTATGATAGTTACCTTTTTGGGCGCTCAATATCCACAAGCTAGAGTAGCATCTGTCTAAATGCTGCAAGATTTCAAATAATCACAACACGTTGAGCATATTGGAGGCCACCAACTAACCGGCGCTTACTTTATCTCCACGGCCCGTATCCATGAATTAGGATGCATGTTGGTACCCTTCTCACCACTCGCTAAGCTTACCTTGTTTCTATACATAGCCCACCTTCAATTTACAATACATTCATCCCGATATGAAGTGCAGTCACAAGCACTTCATGGCCCACGTTCTGGTATAGATTCAGCGAGTCTTGGACGGCGCAAACCGAAATGGCACCATCCTTTTGGTATATGGAAGTTGTTTGCTTCGTCTCAACATTCTCATGTCATCACTTTTCGGCTATCTCTATTTGATATGAAGGCACATCAGGGTGGCTCGTATTATGTGCTGTACCCAAAGTATTGAGTTCACACATTGTTGTGGAGCAGGACCTCTCAGTCTAATGAAAACCCTTGCCATCACAGTGGTACCCAAATACCACCAGAGATAAATTCTACTGCCTGGAATTTAATATCGACACATGCCGCAAGGATCTCTTAATCAGGCCGCCCCTTGTCATGAATGCACAAAGGCTGCAAATATAAAGTCCCCAAGTTCCTCCACGTCTAATCTCATCAGAGCCCACGCACCAATTTAACAGATTAGCACCTCGCCAGTCAACAAATCATCATTCGAATAAATCAACATGCTTTTCTATCTCCCTCTAGCCGCTCTCGTGGCTGCGGTCTTTGCAGTTCCATCCCCATCCCCAGTTGACCGAACTGGACCAGTCCTTGAGGCTCCATTCCCCAATGCCCCAGTTGCAGCACCGCCAGCAGCAACAACTAAACCAGCCGTTGGACCAGACCCATCCAAAGTCACCATCAACTCAATTGCCTATGGTGGAACCGGTTGTCCTCAAGGATCCGTCGGATCATTCATTTCCGCTGATCGATTAACGTTTGTAAATTTCTTTAGTTTATGGCAGCGACAACTGTAATGTGCTAATATCTGAACTAAAATCTTTTTAGGTTCACACTTATCTTTGACAGCTTCATAGCTTCAATCGGCCCAGGAGTTGTGAGTGATCCCTACTCTCCAACTCAGTCTTAGTTTGGCAGATCTCTCCTATGCGCATTACTTGTACATTTGCTTCAACGACAACTTTCACAACTTGTTTTCCTGGACAATTAGGAAAAGATATATACTAAATTCAGAACTATTTAGCCAATCACATCAAGCCGCACCAACTGCCAACTGAACATCAACCTCCAATACCCCTCGGGCTTCCAATACAGCATTCTCTCGACCGATTTCCGCGGCTACGCCAGTCTTGGATCCGGCGTCTCGGGTGTGCAATCCGCAACTTACTATTTCTCCGGCTGTAAGTCCCCCCAAAACTTCACACCCACATCTTCTAACCGAAAAATACAGCCTCCACTCAAGCGGTCACAAGCACCAACTTCAAAGGTCCCACAAGCGGCGACTACCTCATCTCAGACGAGATCCCCTTCACCTCCACCATCTGGTCTCCCTGCGGTGCCGCACTCCCACTCAACGTCAACTCCCAGATCCGGTTGACGAGCACTAACGCTGCTTCTTCGGGTCTCTTGACCCAGGATTCTATCGATGGGAAGGTTACTTTCCAGGTGGGCGTTAAGTGGCAAGCATGGTATGTAAACTTCAAGATAGTTTGGAAGGGATAGTGATACTAATGTTTTTTTGTAGTTAGTGAGATATTATAAGCATTCATATGTCTGACGCCCCTTGCGGTGATGATTATGCTCACTTGTCTTCAGGCAAACCAGGCAAACCATAAGTCTATTCCGGATAGCCACGCCATTTTCGCGGCTCTGCTGGAGAATTTGGGGAAATGGGTGATGATGGAAATTGGTAAATGGGTCGGACATGATATCTGAATGCTTGGGTGTTTTTTCAGTGAGATGTGATGGGATGGAGGAATACTGTTTGGGAGGTGGAAAGTTCAGGATAATATATCAAAATTTTGATATAACTATATTTTCGACTGGACGCTAAGATTACGGTAAGTTGTGAGTGAGTGCCTATCTTTTTGGTTCGAGTGACTTGTGCGAGGTTGCTCCTCTGCGAATTGAAAATATTCTTTCCAGGGATTGTAATGACCTCCGCGATGAACAAATTTTCTGCTTCATTCCCCCATTAGAGCTGAAGAGTAGACGATGAAAATCGGGCACTGCTGCTTTAATTGTCGAACGCGAGGCGAGCCGTCCATGAAATACCCCTTTAATAAGCGAATTAAACTTTAATCTGAAATCAAGTGACGAATGAGAGATATTGAACGATATTATCCAGATACCTTCACAACATCCTATTTCTACTCATTGAAGAAAGGATGTTCCAGTGCCTTAAGATATCAGTAAAACCCAAGATAAAAGAAAAGAAGCGGAACTAACTTACCTCAGAAGCCGAAAACCTCTTCCCACTCTCAAAAACAACCAACTTCTCCACCAGATCCCTCCCATCCTTATCAACGCCCTCCAAAAGCTCCTCCCATGACTTCCCAGGAAACTTCTGATACCACTCAAACGGAGGCGTAGAGAACCCCTCCGCTTCCGGCCACGTCTCTTTCGTCGGCGTCCCGATAGTCATGAAAATATTCAGGATAAGACCAAGTTGATTCCCATCCTCCGACGTATCAGGAGACACGAAAAGCGTCTCGGGAGGACTACGTAGACATTCAACTAACATGGTGCCAGCGGCCCACATATCGAGACTTGTATCGTAGGATCGATTTCCAAATAGCGTTTCAGGCGCTCGATAGCAGGAAGTGCCGACCTCGAGGATTTTATGGTTTGCTGGCTCGTCGACGAGTGATAGTGTTGAATCCCATATTGTTCCGAAATCTGAGAGGTATGCGGGGCCGGTGGGAGATGCGAGGAGAGTGTTTGAGGGCTTGATGTCGCGGTGGATTATTCCTTCTGCATGGAGGTATTTTAGAGCAGAGAAGAGCTCGTGGAAACATGATTTCGTGACGCTAGTGGGTACTGGGCCTGATTCTAGGACTTTGGCGAGGGTGAGGGGCATGAAGGGAAATACGAGGACGAGTCGTCCTGAGCTGTCTTTGAAGGTTGAGATCAGACGAATGATGGATTCGTGAGATATTTGGGAGAGGATCTTGACTTCTCGGAGAGGGTTGTGGGGTTCTAAGTTTCGGGTTTCCGTGATTACTTTAAGGGCTACGGTTGTTGTTCTGTATACTTCAGAGACGAGACCACTTGCGATGTAATGGCAGCCAGTGTACTGGCCGATAGCAATTCCATGGTTGGGCGGCGGGTTGTCGGTAGATTGGGGTTCCTCGCTTGGGGAGCTGCCGCCAATTATCGTTTTGCAAGCTGCTTCATAAATTTCCTGAGGGGCGGTCAGATATAAAAACCGAGTGAAGAAGGGGGCGAGTCATGTGACATCGACATATGAAACTTTCCATAGGAAGCTTCTGAAGAGGGGGGATATCAAGTTACCCTTGACTCTGAACTGTTATAAGCATCGGTCTCAGCTGCAAAGGCTATGCTCTGCCAATTGTCTGTAGAGCCCAGCGCCTTTGCTTCAATGCTCTTTCTCCTAAGAACAATTAGATATTTGTGTCTGCACAGGTAAGATTACACACAGTTTTTCAATATTGTCATAACGTTCTGCAGCTTTCAGCTCTGATCTCCAGTTGGATTCACTTGTGTTGTTCATGGTGAATACATATACACATCCTAATGGCGCCAATCTCAATTTCTTGTGCGTGTTTCTTGGGCTTCTTGGGCTATGAATTGGATGATCCGATATAACACCGATGTCTTGGTTTTTGTCTCAATTGAGCCTGATCTTGGTGTTTGGAGAGTGATAGAGAAAGGAAGAGAGTGCTATGGCATTAGCTAACAGTCACATCTCAGGTAATATAGAGACAGGTGTTCCCTGTAAGAGAAGCCTCCACGCATTGTGCTGTCACACACTGACACCACTGGTGAAGTCCCAAACTCTATCTCCAGGGATAAACTCGGTACTTTCGGGTCTTTCGGGTCCGGACTCGCATCGGACCGGCGCGGAGTCCCCCAAATTACGCAGCGAATGGAACACTGCAGCGGCAGTAGCCAACCCTGACCTGGAGAAACCCTGAACGCCTGCCGGCCCTTGGGCTTCAATCCAGCTACCGTGAGCGAGCGCGAGCCCCGTGGATGCCAATTCTCAATCTTGCATCCCTCCAGCCCTCCAGCCCACTTCAACACCACATCCCTCGCAGCGAAGTCCTCTACCGGTGTAGAATCTCCTGCGCTGAGTATGCGCATCCGTCCATAATCCATACTGAGTGTCCTCGAGCACATTCCCAACCGCAATCATGGAAGCCTTGACCCGGCAGGAGTATCCGGCTATGCTGGTAAGTTGCGTGTTGATGTTGACAACTGGTCGCATTGGTAGCCAACGAGTCGCTGAGGACAGAAGACTGACGCCTGTATAGGAGCGCCTGCAACCTACAGCCGCCGTGGCGAAATTCAATGAGAGGGTGAAGAAGTTAGGGAAGACAAATAGTGAAATCGCAGACTGGTTACAGGTATAGCAAGCCCCGGGTATAATTGCGACGGCCGGAGATTTACATTATTTGCAGGAGCGACGGAAAATCGAAGAGGCCTATGTCGCGGGACTCAAGAAGCTGGTGCGACGGCCATTACAGGATGTGACCACTGAACTTGGGTAAGGAAGAGCATCGATTGTGACGGAGGAAACATACGCTGACCGTATTTGTAGTGTGTTTGATATACCATGGAGGAAGATCGTCGCTTCGACCGAGGAGATTGCCAGCTCGCATCAGACACTCGCACAGCGGATAGAGCAGGATGTCGAGCAACCGCTGCGCACTTTTGTCTCGTCGAATCGGGAAATGCAACAGATGTCCACCGTGCAGGGAAATCTCGGAGCGATGGCAAAGGAATTGGACTCGGCGCAAGAACGATCCAACAAATTGGCCCAGAAAGGAGGAAAAGCAAGCGCAGCTAAGGTCGAGCAGGCGATAGTAAAATTACAAGTTGCAGAGCAACAATGGAACTCGCAAGCACCATTTATCTTCGAGACTCTTCAGGCTCTGGATGAGAGACGACTAAATCACCTGCGCGATGTGCTTACCCAATACGAGACCCACCAGGCCGACTCAATTGAGCGCAACCGAGTTACTGTAGAGGAGACTTTGGGCACGTTGCTAGAGGTTGATACAGATCAGGAAGTTAGGAACTGGTCGCAAGCGGCTGTCGCGGGCAAACCGATCACAGAAAGAAGAGCAAGGCAATTATCTGAAGCCGAGGGCGTCCATGCCAATGCCCATGTCCATGCTGCAGCACCTGCAACACCACCAGCAAGGTCTACACATACCAGTGGTGGTGATAATCACAGTCAACATTCTAATAAACCAGAAAAAGGTATGCACATATATGGCACCAATTTCTTTTGCTCGTTAATCGTGATTTTTTCTCAATTGTGGTTTTACTTAGCTTCAATGACTGACTGAACTGCACAGAAAACTTGAAGAGCCGTTTTGGTACTATGATGAACCGAAGACGTCAAAGTATACACGGTGGACTTCCATCATTCGGTCGAGCACCTTCGCCCTCTAAAGGCGGATTCGTCTCTTTTGGAAGAGGTAATTCTGGAAGTAGAGATGGCCCACCAAGTCCATCACCACGTGCTTCAAGTAGTAATTTGCAGGATCCGCCAACTCGGGAACATCGATTGTCCTCTCTTGCTGAGTCACCTACAAATGTGAGCCCTACCACAGCAACAAATGGCACTAACGGTGTTACCCCTGAGACTGCCCATATCTCCGACTCGCTACCGGTTCGACCGAAAACGAGTGGAGCTAACGGTAGTGAATCTGTATCAAACTTTTCTGAACTTCGTGCCACCACATCTGGCGGTTTGTCTCAAGGACAAGATGGAAACACGGATGCAGAGGGCTATTCCGTTCCACCTCCTCAATTAGATGCAATTTCACAAGCTCAGCAAGAAGCCGCTCAGGAGCTTGACCAGCCTCAATTCAAGTTAGACATTCGGAATGAGCCTATACCTGAACAGGACGCCGACGCCCAAGCAGCATTGTCAAATGTCGCCAATACCCTAAGATCCTCTCAAATGGCAACTCCCAACCGAAAGACAGGAACTCTCAGGGGCCGAAGAGATGTAAGAAACACCATATTCGTACCATCGCCAAATACAGCGCCAAGTAATCCAGAACCAGCGCAACCTCCTATGCCTACTTCCCCTACCTTCCTTGGTGCACGGAGTGCTGCTCTGGCTGCACTATCATATAGTGATCAGCGAACAACTAGCGTTTCTGATACAACATCTATCCGTTCAGGTCACTCACTGACCAGTCATGCTCCCATCAAGCATGCAGAAATGCACAACGTCGGCTTAAATGCTTCGGTAATTGAACATATGAGCGCCTCATTTGAGAATGGAATTGTCAAAACATCACGAATTGCTGGTGAAATCGCCTTTACGTATATCAAGAGTACTGATGATGATGCTCCTCTGACTCCAGGTTGGTACTATCCCATATCATCCAAGCGATTTGCTAACACGTTCCTAGAAACAGAAGTCATAAGAGTCAATAACTTTCCTAACCTCGAAGCAATAGGTATGAATCATACGTTCGTTCATCCTATTTCAGCTGAGAAGCCCGATGAGTTCAAAATCAATCTCGCTTCAGTCACATCAAGATCGTCTGTTGGTTTAAGTTACAGAGTACACACAGATGACTCCAACATTCCGGGCCATGGTCCTCTATTTATTAAGTCAGCGTGGAAGCAGCTGAGTGACAAACTGCAACTTCTCGTCGAATACGGCGCCAACCCCGCACTAGGGACTCAACCAATTTCCTTTAAAAATCTTATGATTGTCGCTACTTACGAGGGCGCAAAAGCAGCTTCATGTCAGACCAAACCAAATGGTATTCACATAAGAGACAAGTACTATGTTTATTGGCGACTTGGCGACGTGACTCTCGATCACACATCTCATAAAGTCATTTGTCGGCTAACCGGCGTCGAGGGTGCAGTCCCAACACCGGGTCACATTGAAGCACGTTGGGAGATTTCAGGTCCAGAGGCTAATGGTCTTGCTCTTGGTAGTGGAATTTCTCTCTCTAAGTTTGAGGTCTCGAAGGGGAAGGAGAAGGAGCAGGTTAGCGGTGATAGTGATCCTTTTGCTGATGAGTCTTTGGGCACGCCGGGTTTACCTCCTCCTTCCCCGGTGGGTGGTGTTTGGACGGAGATTGAGACGAGTAGGAAGTTTGTTAGTGAGAAGTATCTTGCGAATGAGGCTGTGGTGGTTGCTCCGAATTAGGAGCTTGGAAGTTAAAATGTTTGGTTGGTTGATTGAATGATTGGGGGGGGAGGGGGTTATGTATTGGAATAGGGGGGAAGAAGTGTAGCGATAGCTAATTTACCGGTTGTGTAACGTCATATCTCTTGTTGTACTGTACAAGCATCCTTTTTTTGTTCCTTTTGTAAAATTTTATCATAGGGGTTTATGTTTATTATAGGGTTCCTTTTGTTCTTCCTTTGTTTTTTTAGGTTGTTAGTACGGTGATGTGTTATGATCTCATCACCGTTGCGTAATTCTATCTCTTGATTGCAAGTATGCCAGTCTGGGAGAATGTAGTTCCGAGAAATGAGTTCAGCCTGATAGGCGTGTTGAGCCGTGCCATGTTTTGATTCCTTGCTCCCGTTTGGATTTTGCCAAAATTGTTCCTCTGTTTCCTCGTGGATTTCTTCGGCGACTTCGGTCCGTGATGTTGGGTGGACAGATCTCTATTATTATATTATTATTTTCTCCTCTCCCCTGGACCTCATTTCAATAATAAACTTTATAAATTAAGTCTTCTTTCTGTGTATATTTGAGTATGATTGGAATTCCCACCCTTCTAGTTGTGGGTTTGGGGAGTGTGGTGTCTTTAGTGGGAGCCCAGCAAGCTGGGTACGCACAATGTAAGTTAGCCAGAGAGAGTGAGAAAGTTAAGAAGAATGTGAGTTAACTGTTTTGCAGGTGGTGGGAAATCATGGACGGGTGGGACGACTTGTGTTTCTGGATTTGTTTGTGTGGCTAATGGGTATGTCTCATCTTTATCTCTGTTCCTCTTGAAACCTCGAAGTCCTTACTAACGAATTTCCAGAGAATGTTAGCATTCCAATTCCATCGATAACTCCCCCCCTCCCCTCTTTCAATATTCGACTAACTCCAAACGAAAAGATTACTCCCAATGTGTCCCCGGCACCGGCCCAGCTCCCTCCCCACCAACACCTACCACAAGCACCGGCGGAGGAGGAGGTGGTGGACAAGTACCCCTCCCAACAAACGGCCCAGGAACCACCCTCCAAAACGGATACTACTGGATCCGCGCCGTCGCCTCCCCAAACTTCCATAAATATCTCCAAACAAAACCAATCTACACGCCCGGCGTCGCAATCCTCGATTCTTACACCACAGCCGGACAATTCGCCGTTGTAGACGGACAACTAACCCAACTCGTCACAGGAGGTCTTTTATACGCCACCGTAGAGAAATTTACAGATGGCGCGGTGAAGCTGGCTGTTAGTTTTGGGAAGGAGAAGAATAGTTATGGGACTTTCATGTGGAGTGGTGATGCGTTGCAATGGAGTGTTGAGGGGGTTAAGAGACAGAATTTGAGTGCGTGGTTGGTTTGTGCGAATCAGGCGTTGTGGGTTAATTTGGGGGCTTATGGGTATATGACGCCGGCGGGGTGTGTTGATCAGACGGTATGTTTGTTTCGCTTTTTTTTGTGGGTGTTTGGTGGTGATGCGAGGGGAGAGAAGGCATGAGAGCGTGATGATTGGAGTTGGGATGTGAGGGAATTCGCTAATTATTTTTGGTGTTTAGATTCATTATTATAATGATAAGACAGCGAATGGATGAGAGACTTACTGGCATGGCACGTTGAAAGTGTGTTTTGTTGTGTGTAAGGTTGAAATGAAAACTTTACTCTCTTGGTCTGTATATATGAATGCTCCTAATATACGGAGTTTATTGAAGCTCTCTTTTTATATTTGACCAAATTGCCGTTGACGTGTTGGGGGAATATGATTTACTCTGCATACAAAATAAAAAGTTATTACTCTAGATTTCTGGCACAAGTAATTTGATTGTCCCAAAGTACTCATATAATCAAGTTTGTCGTGTGAGGCTTAAAACACTGTCTTCAAGAGGGATGCCACTGGTACTTGGCTTATATCTTCCTGTTACCAAGGCAAGTTTGGGTGTGGTAAAACTTGAAGTATTGAAGTCTTGAATATTTTCATAAACAACGTTGTAAAACTTGGCGAGGAATACAACTCTTGAGCGAGCGATGATTACGCAACCAAATATACAGTTTAAAAACTAACTATTGGACCAGTAGGTTTTTGTTTCTTTGTTTTCAACTTTTCAAAGTAACACCAAATCTTTTGAGGTTTATCCCGCGTCGTTTTATAAGGAAGGGCTAACCTAGGTAATATTAGAAAGACAGGAGGAAAACACTGCGGTCCTAGATATTTTAAAGCCGATTTCTCTGAATAAATAGTCTATAGAGGAAAAATTTAAGTTGAAAGGGGGTACGCTTTGATTTGGGTACTCTCTATCCAACGGCTATTATATTCAAGTACCAAGAAAAATGGTCTGCAGTCTTTCACAGTACAAAAACCTCAAAATATTTGGTAAGCTGCCAAGTAAAATCTAAAAACCTAAGGACACCAAGTAAATAGTTCTTCACTTTTTCCTTTCCAACGGAATACTACCTAAGGAGAATTGCAATCCTATGGATCACATGCAAATACCTACTCACATGACCCAAGCACTCCATGACTCAAACCCACTCGCGTAACCAACCACAACCCGTGGACCCCACCACCCCTCCCAGCCCCACGCACACTCACGTTTGCCTTCAAAGTTACAAATAGCAAATCCCTCGACATCGAAAACAAAGCAAAACAGCTCGGCTGGCGCAATGGTAGCGCGCAAGACTTCTAATCTTGAGGCTGTGGGTTCGAGTCCCACGTCGAGTGCATACAATTTCTTTTTTTCTTGGTATTTTGTCATTTATTTTTGGGGCGCTTTTTGCTTCGAGATGGTGAGTTGAAGATAAATGGGCTGTGAAGTAATTTTTAGGTTTTTTTCTTTTTTTTTTTTAGGATAATAAATAAATACGTTATATGGTTGTCGGGATGTAAAACTTTGACGGGGTTTTTGTGGTGTGGGGAAAGCGGGGTGGGACGCTGGGATGGGATCTGAAAAGTGTTTTAAAGTCGCCCTCACAGGTATTTCGAAAGTTAAATTGATTTGATAATGATGGATTCTGGTTCAGGATTGTTGGGCACGTTATTGTAAGTATTTCTTTTGTAATGGGTATGACTCTAGACCACCAATTCAGGTTAAGAAACATTCTAAAGTTCTTGAATATTGCCTTGGAAAGGTAGAGTGACGGGAGCTACAAATATTGAAATAGACACAAATGGCGATTGAATCAACAAGAACCGACTCCTCTTATGCCTTAATCCTTCGCAAAAACCCAAGGCTTCATTGAGGATGATTTTGCTGCTTTCTCAGGAAGAGCATAGAGAGTCGCTTATGGTTGACATCCACAGCTTGCAAGCCACTAATATTAATAAATTTTGAATACGGAAGGGAAGTGGTTATTAATCTAGACACCTCCATCCCAAGACAAAGTTATTCTACAAGAGTCGTACAACCAAATTAGCAACGTTCGGCACTTGGAATACGATTCCAAGGATTCCAAGATTCCATTCCAAGGTGGAATATTCCAAAGGCTCTTCAATTTGGAATGGAATGTTCCAAGGCGTGAGGCTTTGGAATTTGGAATTCCAGTTGGAATATATATATAGATTGACCAATAAGAGGGCTCTATTTGTACCGAAGTGACGAGTGAATCTAAAGCCTCAATCTCCTCATCCGTCAATTCACTTAATCCTTAGAAACAATACCTGTTGCGATAATACCATATTCACTTGTTTTTACTTGTCTTGGTAGTTCAGCTTAGACCCTCATACAAATACAATACCAGATTATTGTACCTTGTATCTTGACTTTAATAATCATTCACTTGTTTGTATGGGGGAATCAGGTAGCCTGTCATGTAACCTATAAACGTAGGCTTCCTATTAGTCGAGCGGACCGGAACAACTATTTTATAGGTCATGTGACAAATTCTAAATGGAATTCTAAATTCCAAGCTGGAATTTTAGAATATTCTAAGGCCTCTTCAATTTGGAATGGAATATTCGAAGGGGGGGCCTTGGAATGGAATGGAATTCCAAGTGCCGAACGTTGTAAATTAGTTATGTGAATAGCTTAAAACAATTGACACTCGTAACTTTTATTAACCTAATTGCGCTAAGACAATCAAGTCACTTGTGCGAGACTTTTAGCATCAGGACATCTTATAGCGAGTGCAGATTAATAACGAAGTTTCTTATTGACTACCTCTTTCACTGGTACTGTTGCACTTCTGTATTAATTCAAAAGAGACTCGTTAAAATTTCGTGCTATCAATATAAAGGAAATGAAAATTATGGACCCAAGCGATATCGCTAACAAATAATCAAGAGGGAATCAGTCTTGTCGCAAATATCCAAACAGCAATTCAAGCATGCGTTTTTTCGCCTCACCACCATTCGAATCCCATCCTGCCCAACTTGCCCTTTTGCACAGCTTAGAATGAACATCCTAAGATCATTTCTGCCATAAACACCAACAACAAACACTCCATCTGACATGCCTCCCCATGCCGGGTGAAAAGGTGATGTAAATCTATCCACTCTGGTGATCTTTGCTTGAGGATCGTGTACACATGGGACAACCACAAAAGCCGACGACAGATCTTTCAATATTGTCAAAGGATTACTGTCGTGGATATACTCTCTGTCCTTAAACAAACAGTATCTAATCCGCAGCCAATTATCTTCTGGTAGCACACTCCAACCAACCCGGTATTTGTGAAATAGATTTGCGGGAAGCCTGGTGAGCCCTCTATAGGCAGAAAATTTTCTTAGAACCTCCGGATCTTGAAGCGAGAATCTAGTTATACTCGATGAACCGTATGTGTATTTTTCTTTCCGATACCACAGCACGCCCGGGGTGCAATTTAGTGTTAAATATCCCGGATGATCGATCTCGCATGTTTCGAAGATTCGTGGATAGATAGTTTGGCCGTGGTAAGAAGATATTATCCAGGCTTCATCGTCATTATACGATCGCGTGTGACCAATGAGAGCCCGCGCAAATTCTAGCACGGCGTCCAGTGGAAGCATTGATGGCTCGCCGTTCAATGCACGATGAATATAATCAGAAACCGGATGCTTGAATTCCCTCGATCTGATTTCGGTCAATCCGGTTACCGACGATCTCATTCCTATATCCTCGCATAGTAAGAGAGAATCGGCTAGATCATCTCCTAGTTCAAAAAGTGTTATCACCAGGATGACGAAGCATACCACCGGCAAGATGTTGTCGTTTTGTTCATGGGCCGGTAATTCTTTGAGTAATGACAAGGAGAAAAAGGACATATCTCTTGGCAACTCTTTTAACGTCCAATCATGCTTCTTTCCAAATAAGCGTCCCAAAGTCTTTTCAATTTTAGCATCCTCGGGAAAAGGGCGTGCTAAAAGATCAAAACCGTCGGGAGGGTCGCTGTAACCATCCTGATTACGATCAGTTCGTACCCGGAGGTACTTTGAAAGCTGCTTCAAAGCATATGGGAGTACTTGAGGTAGATCCTCTATTTCGACTATGGATGAAACCCCATAAGCTTCCACCATCCTGGGACCATAGTGCTCAAGCCTGATCATCCCCGATCGAGGCATTAGATAGCCCCAGTATAGCCTTTCCGGCCCGCTGAAAGTTTGCCGGAAATGAATTTGAAAGGTTCCCATTACTGACCGATCGGAGTGAGCCTCAAGCAAGGTAACTTGACTTTGTGGATCTGAAAACACGTTCTTGCGGCTTCTTGTTGCCACGTTGGGTTCTATTCCGAGACACCACGTAGTAAATGCTGCTGCCCACGGGATACCTGACTTGTGTTAAGATGCTGGGCTGATTGTTTTTGATGGGACAGATGGATTACTAACATGAAGGAGATGTTTCCAATATGATTCTGGCACGATGCCCAGCCATTTTAAGGTCCCGAAATGCGCCAATCAACTTTTCCATAAACTCGACATCTGGCATCCGAGTACTCTCTAAGCAACTTAAATCCACACCCTCCAACCTATCTCTCAACCGGAGCCTCCAATCTTCAACCATATCAGAAAAACCGAACTGTACGCATCGGTGCTCAATACTGCTGAAAATGTCTTTCAAATGACGCGCTGACGGTAGGAGAGTTTTGTCAGCGGCTGTTGAAGCTTCAAGCATCTTAGCTACTGCCTGGCCAGCTCTGAAATGGCTGATACCGGGTACCATTGTAGCAGCAAGAGCTAGGAAAGATCTTCCATTATTGCTATGACATAGATACGTCCCGCAGTCTTCGAGTGAATACCCAGCTGTCGCCCCAACAAAGTGTATAGGGGTTGTCAGTCCTGATTGGCGGTTCACAACTTGTTGTCTAATTTCAACCAGCGTTTTATGACATATTGCCAATGTCGCCCCAAACGCCTCACACGCAAGCAGTGCTAAAGACTGAACATTGTCGGTTGCACATGCGCGAATGACCTTCTCCTCCACGCGCGGCAGCGAATGAGAATGACTTCGCCTGAAGTCCCATTGGAGTTTGGGATTCACCATCCTAGAATTGTTCTTGCTTGCTTGCTTCGTAAATTTGTTGTAATGTGGTAGAAATCAAAGTGATGAGGTCCATAAGGTGCCAGCCAGCCTCGTTTTCTTCTGGGTTCTACCCCTCTTTGATTAAGCGAGATATTATTGGCTTGATTTCATGCCGACTAAATGAAATGAGCGAATTGTGTTACAAGGATATGCAGTGCTAGTGCTATATGGAGTTCTCTGTAAGCACTCAGAGCTCCGAATTATGGTGTTACTTTGTCAACGGAAGATGTACTGAGTTCTGCCTTGCTTTTCTACCCCATGTTCTCTATTTTTATCATTGTGCTCAGTTATCTACTTTTGCTTCTACCGAATTAAAACAATAATGATGTTTAGCGGTACTTACTGAGGAGAGAACTCCGATCAGGGGAGGAGACCGACAGTCTCATATTCCTGCAGGCTGCAGCCTGTATTGACTCTCAAATAGCCCACAGAGTCCAAAGAAAACGTAAGTGAAGTGGTCATTACTCTAGACACATCTATGTTAAGACAACGTTCTTCTAAAACTGTCGTGCAATTAGATCAGTTATACAAACGGCCACATATCAGAATATTCCGCCCGTAATTGGAAGCTAAAAAGTCCGAAGCCCTGAGAGTGAAAACCCTGTAAATACGGAACCTTCTGTTTCACAATTATTGGGGTATTTTGCAATACACGATGACGAAATCAGTTTGCTTACCACTTTCTTTGGTGGCACAGAAAAGTCTCCAGTGAGACGGGGTTGGCGTATTTCTATCGCATACCCCACAATGATGCTTCACAGGCTCTTAAGAACAGCGCTCAAGTCTCAACATAGCATGCAACGATATGTTCTCTCCCCATTCACTGCCTCTTGTGAGAAGAAAACACAGTTGTAAGAAAACTGACCATTGCTTTAGGGATTCTTCTTAAGAATACTATTGTGCTACAAAGGCTCGTACAATTAAAACAATAGTACGTAGGATTTGAAACAACCGACTTACATGTTTCTCTGTTAAACCACATGTCCTAGGTAATCAAGTTGCTTGTGCTGGAGCTTTTACTTAATGACGCTTAATAGGGAGTATATAGGAAAACTAGTCATTGCTCTAGACAACCTTCTAAGAATACTACTGTACTAGAAAGGCTAGTACAATTATGATATTTAATTATTTGAATGACACAGAATAATCGACTTAAAACTTTCTTGATTAACCCATATGATATAGGTCATCAAGTTACTTGTACTAGACCTTTGTTAGACTTACCATTGAAAGTCAGTGTGTGTAGAGTAATGACCGGTTTTTTACTTCTCTCTTTTATTTAAGCGACAAAACTACCTCTGATCAGATCCTCACTTGTCTCTTTCAATTTGAGTAGAGCTCTAAGAGCCCCATGATCACAAACAACCACTCAGAGATTATCACCATTCATCGACCAGGCGAGGAGTCATTTGAACTGTTACGTCTACCAAAATTGCTCTCTTGATCAAACAAATAAATAACCAAATAATATACAGGCCCCAAAAGACCAACGCAAAGGACCGCATAAAACCAAATTCGCCTCTGCCTCAAGTCTAATAATGAGTAATAATACATAGTAATACAATCTCCAATTCCCTCTTCCCACATCCCACTTCCCACATCCCACATCCCCTTCCACTCTCCCCCAAACCTCAATACCACCCATCCTTTGTCAAATCAAACCCCCACCCAACCTCGCAGCCCTAACCCCCGCCTGATACCCCTCCACAAATCCAAGTCCATGCCCCTTCTTAACCCCCTCGCGAAACGCCTCCGTAAGCGTAACCTTACAAGGAAAACTCTCTTCAAACCTCCTAACCTCCTTCCCAACCGCCGCCTTCCTTTCTTCTTCGGCTTTGCGAGCGTCATCTGCCAGCGAATCCTGACTCATATCTCTACGAAGCAGCCCTCGTGACGGGCTTTTGCGTGGAATCTTGGGCTTGGAAGGTGAGGATGAAGGAGCCGTGGAGGGTCTTGGCGGAGAGGAAGAGGACCGTGAGGAAGATGGTGGTGGGGGTGGGGGTGGACGAGATAAAGCGGGTTGTGGTGTGGAGGGCAAAGAGGTATGTTGTGGTTCGGGTTGAGGGGTTGATGGTAAGGGGACGGGGAATGATATGTGTGATGAGGATGTGGTATGAGAAGTCGAAGGACGACCCGAAAGAGACGCCGGAGTAGACGATATACTTGACGACTTTGATCTCGTTGCACTTGATGGTCTCGATAATTGTGAGAAGTACAAAGAGTCCGGGCCAGGTCTTGGGATGGGAACTTTCGGCATTTTGGGTTCGTTGACTAGCGGGAAGCTGCGGAAAGGTGGCTTTGTAGATGCCATTGTTGGATTTGCAGGAATTGCTGGGTTGACTGAGGTCCCGGAGATATCCATTGACTTGGTTCTAGTTGCAGTTTCCTCGGACCTTCTTACTGCGTTTTTGTTGTGAGAGACGAAAGTTAAAGCAGGCTCAGATTCCAAGTACAAAGAGACGGACTTGTTAGGATCTCTTGCGGGTGGAGCAGGAGGTACCCTAGTTGGTGCTTCAGGCATAGGCCTCTTTACACTTCCATTTCTGCCCTCATTTTGTCCGTTATAGATACTCCCTTCTTTCCCTTTTGTCTTCTGCTCGCCAGTACCACCACCGACTGTGAGGTCAACCTTTGAGTTATTAAAACTACTAGCCGGTGTATGATATACACTATCCACCGAACTGTGACTTTCTCTGAAGCTAGGTGTCCTCTGTGGTGTCGATGACCTTGTCGGAGACCTGCTCCTAAGATCTTGATTCGAGGGTGATGGTATACGCGGAGCGACTTTGGTTCTCAAATCCGTCGTCTTGACATTTTGGCCCGAGTTTCTCGACGGTACAGGCAGACTGAAATTCGGGACTTGGGGTTTTGGGAGTGCTGCGAAATGGTTCAAAGGAGGGAGACTGGATATATCCTCGTACTCAGCAGGGATAGAATTTATCTTCAGTGATTCAGAGATATATTCCTGTTTCGCTTGCTTCAAATTCGAAGCCGCTCCCATCGAAGTTAGAGGCGAAGGACGTGCTAAAGCACTTGATGAGGATTGGGGTCGAATTCCTAACACAGTTCGTGGGATGCTGGTTCTTGGCCTTTCCTCTGCGCTCGAAGGAATTGGAGGTCTCTCTCCACTTCCATTCTGATATTTCTCAAAGAAACTTCCTCTCAGAGGACCAGGAAGGGAATTATATTTCGTGTGATTTGTTGCAGCCGGAGCCTGTACTGGGAATTGGGATAGAGGCTCAGTTCGATTCTCCGTATTGGGCAAACACTCCCCGAAATGTCCGCCCGCGGAATCCGGGTTATTGAGATGTTTGGAAGGACTTTGACTTCGCTCTCTTCCACTAGATCTCTTAGATCCAGGATACGGAAGCGGCTCCTCGAAACTTCTGGCTCTCTCCAAAGACTTCAAATTTGCTCGACGAGGGTCCCTCCAAAACTGTGCATCCATAACACTCAGCTTCTCCCTCTCCCTTGAATTTCCATTCCCACTCACAGATTCCAAGACCTCTCGACTCTCCCGATTCGCCCTCTTAACCAACTTCCCATTCCTTGTCGAGGGCCCAGAGAAGCGTATCTCATGCTTGTGCTTTGAATCTTTATCTATGGTTGAAGTTTCAGTCCAATTCATCGTCGCTGAGGTTCTGGGTGGAGCAGGCGCAGGTCGAAGAGCAGAATATGACCACCCCATCAGCTCTTCAACCCCCGGATGTCCTCCATGATGTTGGCTTTTCGCACTCTTGCGTTCGCTGGGGCGATAGCGCTGTTCTTCAAAAGTTGATTCATCCCAATTAACCCTTTTCATTGTGTTCATTTCTGATTCTGAAGAAGAGTATGTTGAGGAGTGTCTGTGGCGAGGACGAGATGATTTTCTCTCTGGTAAGTGAGGTTCTCCTGCTGTTAGTATACCATCGTCGGAGTCCCCGATGGGGAGACTAGCTATCTCTTGGTGTCGAGACGGTTCGTGAACTAGTTCTTTCAGCTCCCCACTACAACTACCATTGCCCCTGACGGAAATTGTCATCCCGTCGTTCTTAGATCCATCCTGAGGCTCGGGAGTTTTTCGAGAAGGGGACGGCGGAATGGTACCTCCCTCCACGTACGCAATGCGCCAATCCACCTTCACAGCCCCCCCCTCTAATATCGCCCCAAACCCCCTCTCCAGTATCGCCTCAAGCTCAGACCCATCCCTCGTCTCAGGACGTGAACCCGTAGGCGATGGAGGTACAAAACCTTCCCTTATGGGCTGGACAGGGTGGGCTCTCAGCCCATTCAGATGGCCCTTAATATGACTCTCCTCTCTCCCCTCACCTCCCTCAGACTTCGTGGGCTTGGATTCTGGAAGCGAAACATGCTTAGACAGTTCTTCCCCTCGCAAGGCACTTATGCCTAGCACCCCAAACCCCCTTTCCAGGCTCTCCCGTCGCTTTCTCGCATATTCCTGTCCAGACTTGCTAGGTGGCTGTGGTGAAGAAACCATGTTCTTCATGCCACCCACATCCCCCTCTCCTCCCTTCCTGCTCCCCTTTCCTCTACCACTCCTTCCCCTGCTCCCATTTCTAGTCCACCGACGGGCCCAGACCCCTCTCCAAACCCCTCTTCCTCTCTCAAATGCCCGCCTAAATCCGAAATAGCTCGAACGCTTCATCTGAATAACGATTCCAATATCTAGTGCTTTGATGTGGTAAGGTGAATCGGGATTGGAATACCTATTCTTTGATACCGAAGGACGCTTGGTTGATTTTGACATTGGGTCTTGCTCTTGCACTTAGGAGAGCTGGAATAGCTCAAGCTGTGTAAGACGTGCTGATTGTGCAGGATGAAGGAGAGCTGTCATATCTTTGGGGCGAATGTAAAAACTTCTTGGCTGTGGTACAAGACGCCGGGCATGGAGGGAAATTTGTGTTTGTGATGTGCGGTGTTGTGTTTTGGGATGAGCGTATTGTGCTGCTGGTACTGAGTTGATCATCTCTCGCGGTAAACCCTTGAGAGCGATAAAAATAATATGTCAAACGGCCAAGGAAAAGAGGAAAGAGGAAAGAGAGAAGAGAGGGGTTGTCTCGAGGATCCTTCGAGTTTTGAGGTGTTACTGTAATAAAAAGGTACAAGAGAAGTTGTGATTCACACGGTAACAAGTGAATCACAGAAGCATGGAGAGGTGTGAATGGGAATGTGGTTCGAGAGCAAGGAACGAATCAAGAAGTTGGAATCGAATAGCGATACATAAATAGGTGGATCTAAAGCTCTCATTTCCCCAACTATGAGCAAGAGAGAACTCCAAGTCGTTGGAACCGACTGAAGCTTGATCGAGACCAAATAAAGGCACGAGTTACTCACCTCAAACACAAACCCAATCAAGGAATCAAAGGCTGGACATGGCAAACCACTGGAACAAACTTTTAATACATGCTGACAACTTACACTACACCTTTGCCTTCCTCTGCAACAAACAGTGACTTCCCCATCTCCTTTGGAACTTCTCCGGCACGAAAGGAAGATTGGGAATCCATATCGTCCTCGCAAGCACATGAGTCTTGCCAGCATCCAAAAATGGGACACAGGAAACTTTCTCCCAGTCTTCCTCATCCATAATATAATGAGGTTCCAGTTCCGAGGACGTTGATCCAGGGTAATATGTGTCGACCAAGAAGCTGCATGTTCTTAGATCGGTCTACTTCAGTGTTAGATGGGTTGATTTACGGCATTGACGCTAAAGGACTCACATATTTCCCCATGTCCTCCAGATTCTCATCGTTCATCCCAGCAGGAGTCAACCATGCGCCAGACCAGAATCCATAGCCAGTCCCTGCTTCACTGAACTCACCTGGCAATAGACCGCTGAATTCGCTCTTGACAAACTTGGCGCGCATGTCATTGGGTAGATGGTATGAGCTTGGGAATCGATACCACTCCTTGGCAAAACAAACAGAATCTCCGCGGTTGCCAATTGTTCCGTTTTGAAGTGGCTCATAAATCTTTAGTGGTGCCGAGTATGCGGTATAGATTCCGTAAATTCTGGCAACACCAACATCTATAGATCCAATAACTATCACGCTAACAACCAGAAGCTTCAACTGGGCTGGTATTTTCCCTACCAATGTCTTCGGATTCGAATCTCCGAATGCTGCAAGAATAATATGTAATGACATAGCCGCATTGAGTGCCAAAGCTGGATATGCTGGATACATGAAGCGTTCCTCTTTGTGAGGTTGGAAAGTGAAAATAGCTAGCCATATATAGAAGGGAGACATGAAAATTATGCTTCGAAGGCCAGTCACGGCACCGCCCTCCTGTGGGGATCTGGAGAAGATCTTTTTGATGGCAAAAAGCGGCAGCGCGAGAAGCGCGAGAACAAACCAAATATTGAAATTCAAAAGCAAGTTCCGGATGTAAAAATGCCATGGTTCAGTTCCATAAATCTCAGGCCCTTTTCCGGGACCACTGAAAATATTGTAAAGCACAATGTTCAGAGGAACGATGACCATTTTCTTGTAGAAGAAGCCGGAAATAACGAATTCGAAGAACTGGAGTAGAAATAAGTATTTAACAAGGGATGATCAAAAATTTCGCTTACCAAGACCAATAAAGCAGCAACAATCCCACGTATGAAGCGCATGATTGTATCTATCAATGCATCTTTGCTGCTCAAAAACGCAAGCACAACTTCCTCAAAGAGAAATGGTGCGCATAAAGCCATTGAGAATGGCCAACCAAGAATACCGCCAATGGCAAAAGCAAAAATACCCTGTGCTGTTTTCAAACCACCCCTCCAATTCATGAAAGCCGCCATTCCAATCATGGTTGTATACATGGCGAAACTCGACGGTAGGAAGGCCGCAGATGCATGAAACATGCCAGGAGAAAAGACATTCGCCATCAAGAAGAATATAGCAATGCAAGGGTTCAAGGTGTTGTTGATAACTCGGAACATTTGGGTCTGACAAATGGCGCAAGTAAATGCAAGGGCATATCTGACAAAGTAGAATTCGCCAACCTGTTTCAGTCAGCATTGAGCCTGGTATAGTTGTATGTATATATATATGGTATCCAGCGTACCTTGGTGGAAAATGGCAGCAGACGTCGGAAACTGCCAACAATTGCATGTATCGCAATGTAAAGCCAACTTCGAATGGCATAATCGGGCGAGTATTCCCACGTCTGCAGACCATAACCATGGCTCAAGTAATGTGCAGGTTCCCAGTAGTTAAACGTCTCATCGCAATCTTGTATGGGCGCAAATAATGCTGCGAGGAGGTTTGCAGCAAAAAAGACGTAGAATGCGCCAATTGGCTTTACTGCGAAGGGCGTTGGGGGCCTGTTGAGGGGGTTAGCTAGGGAATTGCATTAGGATGAGGACAGCTGTTGTTGTATTTACTGACTTCCTCTTTTTCTGCGGAGCAGTAGAATACCCAGAACTGGGAAGAGGGGGCTTTGGTGCCATTTGGGGGGGTATCAGGTATCACCGCCTGAGTTGACTCTAGTGAGTCTGTAGGTACTAAATAAATTTCACGGGGAGGGAGCTTGAAGGCCAACTGGAGCTTTCCACAACCAGAGCTCCAGGTGGCCCGCCAGGCACAAGGTGGGACGGTCGGACGACATCATTTCTGGGGACCCCTGTAGCTGCAGCACTCACCTAATCTTATCGCGCTAGTCCGATTGCCTCTAAAATTTATTTTGCGCCCGACATTTCTAATACCAAAGAACATCATTTTCTACTAAAACACGAACATGTCTAATCCTACTTTGGATTCCGGAAAGATGGATTTGGATGATTCTACCGCAAACAATCCTACTGGAACTGATATTATTATGGAGAATGAACAGCAGCCACTACCTGAGAAAGAGCAGGAAATCCCATCGCAGTCGACTGCAACACTAAAAGAAAATGCGATTGTCGAGACACAGATACAGGAAAAGTCCACTGAAATTGAGGCCACAGAGGCGCCTCCGAGTCCTCCTCTCACCAGCGCATTGGAGGCACTTATTGGTGGCCTTGACCCAATTGTTGTCGATACGCCCGTCAACAATGTCTCTACAGAATCTGCTGAATCTGTTGTCGCAATCGAGGCTGCACCCGCGGAAGCACAAATCGAGGAAATCAAACCTACCGCAGATATGATTCTGGAAAATGTTCAGCCTATGAACATTGATTCGGTGCAAGAGCGCTGCGAGGAAATTAAAATCAAGACCGAAAAAACCGCCGATGTCGATGAAGCCGAATCTCTCCTCCGAGCAAGCCAACCTACCATGCTGTCTGCCCCAACTGATGTCCCAGAAGGAGAACATCCAGAATGGGAAGCGGACTCTTCACCATACGAATCCTCCTCAGACGACTCGTCCAGTGATGACAGCTCGTCGGATGAAAGTGACGAAGAAGGGGGTGGGTACAAACTGCTTAGCCCGGAGGAACAAGCTCGAATATTGATGGAGGGGGACGGCGGTTCTGATGATGAAGGCGGCAAGAAAGGGGGAAATGGTGCAGGAGCGCAACTGCGGACGAAAAACGAAATACCAGATGTAGTGGTCCCAAAGCCAGACGTTACAATCACAGCGGAAATGCCAGTTTCTTTGTTGGGGTGGGTGGAAACGACGGTCGAAAATACCGTGCTCATTAAAGCGCAAACGTCCGGAGAGTACAAAGTTCTTGAGAGTGGCTCAGTGTTATGTTTGGAAAATAGAACAGTTATTGGAGTCGTCGCAGAAACCATTGGACGAGTCCAACAACCATTTTACTCGGTCATGTTTACAAATGCTGCGGAATTGGCAGAAGCAGGGATGACGGTTGGAACAAAAATATTTTATTCCGAAAACCACTCCACCTACGTCTTTACGCAAGCATTAAAGGCTTTCAAGGGATCAGATGCCTCGAATCTGCACGATGAAGAAGTTGGTGCAGAAGAAATGGAATTTTCTGACGATGAAGCAGAAGCCGAGCACAAAAGAAAAGTCAAGCAGCAAAGACTTGAAAAACGAGGTGGGAAGCAAAACGGTGGTCAAAATCGCGGGGGCCATCCATTGCAGCAACAGCACACCCCTTACGATGCCAGCAAAGGTATAAATTATGATGATGCCGATGATGACGGTCCATATAAGCCTCTTACTCGACCAGCTGGGTTTGCCGAGTCTGTTGGTAGAAGTGAAGCTCCACAAGAGGGGCAATACGGCATGAATGGCAATCCTCATGCTCAAGGTCACTTCAGGGGAAGAGGGAGAGGTGGTGACAGAGGACGGGGTGATAGAGGCAGAGGACGAGGCGACAGAGGAAGAGGTAGAGGTGGTAATGCAGACAGACGTGGTGGGGGGTATAGTCTTGGTCCTCAAGGTCGATCAAGTCATGGCCACCCTGCTGCTCAAAATCCTCAGAACTTTACTCCAAATCCCCCACAGCCAGCATTTCCGACGCCTGGTGGACAGTTCCCATCATTCCCAATGCCTCAATTGCCTTACATGCCCACTCCAGGTGGTCAAGGTAATGCAGAATACTCACCAAATCAACCACAGCTAGCCCAAAATTGGGTACCACCACCACCACCAGCACCCGTCCAGTGGCAACAATTTCAACAAGCTTTCGCAAACATGCAAAATATGCAAAATATGCAGAACTTACAAAACCAAAACGGATGGCCTGCTAATCCCCAAGCCGGTGCTTTCGTTAACCCAGCTTTCTTCCAGCCACCCACTGGTGCACCAAATGCAAATGCAAATGCAAATTTGAATCCACACTCAAATCAGAATCAGTGGAATCAGGGACCAAGAGGAAGAGGACGCGGCTCATGAAAATAGTAGATGACAGGTTGTAAATATATTGTACATCATGCTCGTGGGTCCTGTCATATGCTTTGTTGTTGCTCACTGGCAGATTCAAATCGGAGCAACATTACACTGTAGTAGCTGAGAAGCTTGAATTAATGATACCCTGCAAAATATTGCAATCAAATGTTATAATTAGGGAATATAAAGAATGATTGTTCTCTGCTGTTTTTCTTACCTCTTCTTTTCCTTGCCATGTAGTGATAAGGTGGTAGAAAGTGCTGGCAGCAATTCACGCCCTTAATCGGATTTTAGAGAGCTTCAGGCTCTTACCCACACGAAAACGCGGAATTATTCAGCATGATTGGCTCGAGAAAGGAATAGTTTAAAATAGTCTAAGATTACCAGAGCCATAATCTGGAATATCAAACTGCCGCTTTTGTTGTCCATTGCTAGTTACTGGTAGCGTCATGGTGTCGTGGGACTGTAGTACCGAAAAGGGTTAATCTATCCATGGATCCAGCAACCCCATCAATGGCGGGGCCACCCCACCATTTCGAGCAAATCGCTTGACAGCCGTATGCTATTTCAATCTATACATATTGAATCCGATTCCTGTGTTGCGGATATATCTTTCTTAATTTCTCGTCCCTATCATCTAGCCAGAATTCCATCTTAAGATAAACATTCTTTTCGAAGAAATCATTATGGCGGGCAGTTTACTGCAACAATGCCACGAGAAGGGGACTACACTACTCCAGAATACGTCACAGAATCCAAAGATCCTCGCATACGCTGTACTCTGTTTGTGCCTTACTTCGTGGGCCCTGGTTCGTGCCATCAAGTCTCTAAAGAAACCTGAAAATGATAGACCTTCGACCCCGGATCTTGAGAAAGAGAAGTCGTCAACAGGAAGAACTTCTTTCAAAGCTCCGCCCAGAAAACCGGGAGGTACATATCTCCCTGTCAACTAGTGAGATGGAGACCACTAACAATAATCTACAGTATGGGAACCTGTAGAATTCCGACGTCCATATGCTCGTCCAGCTCCAGACTGGAATGTCCATACCACGAAACCAAATCCTTACCGCCCTTTTAGACATGGACCTTACCATATCACAATGGGACTTCGGACTATGCCTTGGGACGAATGGATCGGTTGGTCCTTCCCTTCTCACTTTACGGAGTTTGGCGACTTGCAGATACTGATTTTGAGAGACAGAACTGGATAACCACTACCTAAAATACCACGCCGATAAAGCCCAGCGCATCATCGAGCGCGGCCCAAAATGCAGCTATACTGATCCCTCCGCCTTCGCAGGCGCAATCGAACTACTCGAAGAGCTTTGCGGCTACCTTCCTGAACGATATCCATCTCTGTATGCACGCACCAATGTAGGCATGAACAACTTGCTTACAGGCGAGACATTTAACATCAAGGAACGGCCGTTGGTTGAGGACCCTATGCAGATGGCTGCACGTATGGTACAAGATGATCTTGCAATTATGTTTGAGAAGGAGGATGGTCAATACTATTTGTTGGCGGGAAGTATCTTGCTTGCTGGATTCTGGAGGTTGGAGGATAAATTGGGCATGTGTTTGAGCGAGATTCATACAGAGGGGAATGTTCCAGGATATAAGGCCAAGTTGGAGAAAGGGATGATGAATTTCTTTAGGAGGGTACAACCTAATGCTCCTGTTCAGAGAGTAAGTTTCTCCCCTTTCCGTTCCTCGCTTTTCTTTCCCCTTTCGGAGATACCCGGTAGGGATGGAAAGGGGCGTAAGCGAAGATCCGAAACACAGGACGAAGAACCTCATCATTCGGTTACCTACCTGAGTATACACATTTTGCATCACTAACGCACCTCATCATATAGAATAATTACTTCCTCCAAGTCGACGACTGTCTCCCCTGGTCCTCCTCCATCGGACCCGAAGATGGCTCCCCTTCAAAACGCGGCTGGTTTACCGCCGAAAAGAACAAAGCAATCGAACACCACCATTTCCGCTCTGAACGCCAGACTCTACGTCGTCTCCCAAAGAGCGGTGGCGTCGTGTTCACGATTCGTACATATTTCCATCCTATCACGGAGATCTGTGAGGAGCCTTACGTGCCCGGACGATTGGCGAGTGCAGTGCGGAGCTGGGGCGATGATGTAAGCAAGTACAAGGGGAAGGAGTTATATGAGGAGGTTCTGCTGGAATATTTGGATAAGAAGCATCAGGAACAGGTTGATGCGGGATTGGATTTAGAGAAGGAGGAGGAGGTCAGGGACTATCCTTATTGAGTGACGCTCTGCGAGGGCGGCTGTGTTGTTTTCTGAGGCATTTTTAGCGAGCGCCATATTAGATTCACTTATTTGATATGATCGCTTTTCAACTTTTCCCTATTACATTTTAGTAGCTCGATTCTTGGGCCCCAGTCCAGAAAACCTTTGTTTCTTACCTTCCGCTTGATGCCCTCGAGCGATAGTGATGGACTTTCGTTGTTTGGACCATCTCCTCCTTAAACGGCGGTCAACCCCCAGCTAGGCGTGCTCTGCTATCTGTCTGTGTGTACAGCAGTTGAGAATGAGACCTAGAGCTGGAAGGGTATGTGTTTCTAGCTGTAATCAAGAAAATGGGGGAAGTCCTTCAGGCAGGGGATTATGGCTCAGTGGTTATCAATACATTCTGGTCACGCACTCAAATTTGGCGGAGAAGCTGGTGATGGAGTCCCTGCTACCTACCCAAAATCGTGGATCAGTTCTTTCGGATTATGCGTCATTCGAACGCTCAACGCTCACAATTCTTCTTTTTCCCTAGAGTTTGGGATTTCGGGTCTTTGGTTCCATTCACAATTCAAGGGTGTTCTTGGGATAGTATGTGGTCATTTCTCTGAAGGGAGGAAAGGAGTGATGGTAGTCAGTTCCCAAGATTGCGGAGGAACTGCGGTGTTGGGATCACTGTTGTTTGAGAAGCAAGAGAAAGGCAGCAATTTACCGACGGTTTTTAAATTGAATTCGAAATTCGACTGATATTGATTCAAGTGAGTGGCGATGAAACTTCTGGGGAGGAAAGATGGGCGGATTAAGTCGGGACCGTGAAGCAGTAAATGCTTTCATCAAGAGTAACTTTCATCAACAAGAACAAGGAAACATCAAGCCCTCAAAGCCGAAGACGACTAGATTCTCAGCATGAGTTGAAAGTTTGAGGTCGTCCGCAACGAACTGCTGAGTCCTTCACACCTTGAGATCGTGACGAAGAGCTGGTATTTCTCCTACCATGACAACCCTGCGATGTGTTGTTGGCGCATACAATCACGCAGCGGATCAACCAAAATACGAACGATATAACGGTGGCTTATCTGAGTAGGTTGTGGCCCTCTCGAAGTTGTGGAATGAGTTGTAGCTGGTACTAGTAGAGTATTTGTTACTGAGAGTATTAATACCGAGATCAAATGGCTTGACACAGAATTCCGCCAAGATGTGTCTTGACTTTCTGTTAAAAATCTGAAGGTTCTCTCACGGAGATCATGGTTTCATCTAATTGATTCCATGGTGGAGGGATACTTGAGTTCCCATAGCTGGACCACACTAGGGGAGAGGGTTCGATATCACACTTCACTTGTATGTGTCCGACGTAACAACGTTCCTGTCATGAAGTCCTCCTCAGAGCACTAGAATGTCGTCCTCGCTCATCCAAACGCCAGCGCGAGTAGCGCCCCGAGATACCTGGGACAAGCTGCCGAAACCTCTATCAACAAGCCCAAAACAGTTACCCTCGTCCGAATTGCGAATTCGTGAGAACTCGTCATCACCTGGAGTGCGAATCGGTTCAAAGGGGTCAAATCAACCAAGGAGCCGTTGCCGAGGCTCTTTGCCTTTGTGTTTCACATATATCACTACGAGAAAGAAAAGACTTATGATTGATGAGCTGGCCCCGCGATATGCGCGGGAAAATAGGGGAATGGGTAAATGGAGGAGACGTTTCTTGTAACCACAACATTGTTGACAGAAGAATGTTCACCTAGTATAACTTATAGACAGCCTATTCCAAGAAAAGCGGGATTCCTGATGATGTGAGTACATATATTGTGAGAATAAATCTGAGCAAGCAATCTCACAGGTTCAACTCTCAAATCTCAAATCTCACATTTCCTTCAATTCAAAGTATTAACTTAAAAGTAACACGACTCTCAAGACATTTATCTCAATTCTCAACGCCACCTTATAACACTACAATGTTTATTCTGTCTCTTCATTACCCTTGAAATAAGTAGAAAGTATTCTTGAGGTACTTTAATCCAAAGGGCACAGTGCAAGTCAATCCACGGCGGCCAAGCAACCTCACTAACGTTCGGTCGAGATTCTGACCAGACACGGGCAATTCAGTAAATGAGTGCGAGTAGGTTTGGAGCTGTGGTAGTGGTCGTTCAAGACATTTGGCCCGCTCTCCATGCGGCAAGCACGCGTAAGGCACGAAGGCTAATATCGACGGGAAGGTCGCCCGTTCCAGATCCTCCCCTCATTCTTTTCCACATCTTCCTTCCGTCAATACGTCATCTATCTCACGTTCAAGGCATGTAAAGAGAGTTCCCGTACGGATCTGTCTGTTAGCTCCCCTAACTGCCAGCACGTGCAACACCGTAAGCGAGAGAATGGCGCCCCACTTTGACTGGTCAGAAAACAACTCCACTGGGAACTTACTTAGAATGGGGTACAAAGTTTATGCAAAGTCATGCCACATTCATATACCTCAACTAAAGATCAGCTGTTACAAAACGTTATTCTAAATATAAATTGTCTAGAACTGCAAACAAAGACCCATACTCAACAAGGTATCTATTCGTGACCATACATTTACAAATGTACTCCGTAGGAAAAGAAAGAAAAAACTCAAAAGGTCCATCCCTCATCCCATAACCCCAAACAAGATATATTAGCATCACCAACATAACAGGCTTTTCCAGCAATAACAAAGTAACTCGCCATCAACCACCTACTTAGGTGCGATAGTCAAAACAACCCTCTTCGTCCGTCCGCCGAGATCCTTCAGCGGCGTCCAATGAGTAACGTATCTCTCTTCGGTGCGTCCGCCCAAAGAATCCCTCGATGATCCTCTAAACCAACTCTTCCCGCTCGCTAGCCCACCCCCTTTCTTCTCCGCGTATCCTGTGAGCAATCCGATTTCCAAACTGACAGCGTCGCCCCTCCTCATATTTTCTTTTACGCGGTCTCTGAATTGCGAATTTGATGAGGCGGAGTATTCAGCAAGTACTTTGAAGACGTCTTTGTTGTATATGGGAATAACGTTTCCGTTGGGGAGGTTGAGACAGAGCATGTCGATTACGCCGGGTGAGTAGTGTTGTATGGTTAGAGTTTGGGTTACGGAGTTGAAGTCCATGACTAGGTACTATTTTGAATGTTAGAATTTCGTGACATGATTTATATACCCGCCCTTCACATTTCCAGAGTAATTGAAGGAAAATGGGGCGTAGAATACGTACCTTTGAATAAGCCGTATAAAAAGCCTCAACCTGCGTATCAAAAGTCATCCGTCCCAGCTTCCCCACCAACTCCCCCTCCATCCCTGCCTCCTCTCTAACCACCACCTTTCCACCCCTCCCCGCGTCCCGATCACGCACACTATACTTTCTCCACCCTTTGAAGAAACTACTCTTAGTCTTCACAGTTGGCTGACTTCTCGCGCTGACAGGTCTATTCCCAATGCCAGCATCTATCTGATCCAGCTCATCATCATTCACACTCAAAACCCTCAGAACATCCGTGAACGAATGGATAGTCGTAGAACAATTTATTTGACCACCAAGGAAATACGAGACTTCCCCTTTTTCGTTGAATAAGGGACTGACGTACAACAGGTTCCAGAATGGATCCCCGTTTTTTCTATAGTTTAGAAGGAGTTCGACGGATTCTTCGCAGTTCTGGATGGATAACTTGAGACGCTTTGTGGTTTTGGTATCTGTCTGTGTGCCTTGGAGGAAGCGACAGTTTCGGGGGATGATATCTTTTCTTTCGTAGCCTGTTACTGAGACGAAACCGTCTGAGGCCCAGAGAATGGGGTTATCCGCTATCCTATAATCCAAACATTAACTCGGTACAGTTTTCTGATTTACGAAGGGATGACTAACGAAGGATCTGTAATGCAAAAACAATCTCCCAACCCCTGGAATTTCTCCTTGTGATCTGACATTGCTAACGTCGCCGAAGTGGTAACTTGATGTCTCACAAATCTTGGATATATATCCTCAACCAGAGTACGCTCAACCGTTTCCTGCGACCCAGTGAAGACGGATTCTAGTGATGGGATGGTGTTTTGTATGAAATATCTGATATCCGAGGAGACTTGTTTTGTTATGGTGCGTGAGATGGTAACGGGACGGGGCGCATCTGGTAACAAATACTGCGAGTTGATAGATCCCAAAAGTTGGGCCATATCATCGAGAAGGCGATTGTATTCGGTAATCTGGTTGAATGGTGAAAATTAGCATATGTCATTTATCAAGATCTCCGAAGCTTCTTTTGTATTCCGCTACTCGTATGGGATGCCAAAAGTCTAGTCGTGCATGAAGCAACTCACTTTCTGCAGATATTCCATGTCCTCACCACAAGCTCTACTCTGACAGAACCTCTTCAACCGATGTGCCGTCGTTGGATTATTTAGAACAACCCTAAAGACTTCAGGACTATAAAAATCCGCAATATTGCTATGTCCAGGTTGTGTATGTGCAGGCTGTGACTTCACCGCACCACCTCGACTAAAGTTTTCCCTTACAGGAGAAACAGGAGTCGTAATATGGCGTCGTTTACTCGTAGTACTAGCCCTCACATTCTCAGCATCGTCTCCAAAACTCATTTTCCTACTCGGAAACCGGTCGTTCGATTCGTGGCGCGAAGGTTTGGTTCTTAGAGGTGCATCGAAATACGGTTCCGTATGTCTAGATATGGATTGACGTCTTGATCGTGGGGGAGTCAATTCTTCGATATCTTCGATATCTTCGAAATCGGACTGATAATTTGGAGGTGGTGCTTTGTGTACACTTGCACTACTTTCTCGGCCGCTGAAGTGTTCTAGTAACATATTGACAGTATTTTCTGTGGGGACAATCCGATCAATGGAGACTGCTGATGCATTACTGCCTGGGGAATAGCGACGCATATTGAGGTCTGTGTTGGATGAGGTAAATATGTATCAGAGGAGGAAGAAGATCAGCAGAAACAATCTCAAAAGAGAAGACAGGCAATCATCACGATAAGAAAACTATTCCCACAGGGTTTCCTTATATGGTTTACACTTGGAGCATGTGCTACCGGGGATAAACCACGTTTGACACTTTTGACCCCTCTATCAATCCTTGTGGATATGAGATATCCAAGGTCCCAAGCAGTAGTGTAGTGGAGTGAAATGGAGTGGTTAAAGTGGGGTCTTGCTCTTTGGGGAGTTATTTGCGAAAAGCGATACATTTGACAGACATTTTGACTCCCACTTATCAAGTCCTACCAGGTTAGATATCGATTTCATTCTGGTACCGTCATCATTCCCATCGAGATCTATTGAAGATGCACGATGAGTCAATGGATACAGCAAAAAAAAGTATCAAATTGTTCTAACCAAAACACTGTCACGTAGATCATATATGATAAAAGTCTATGTCGCCTAGAACCGAGTCTCTAATTATTCTGTAGTTCCACTGAAGGTTAGGCCAAATCCGTAATTTAGACAATTTAAGGGTTCAATACGACCTGTCTCCCAGGGGACAAGCTAAATGGCATTCTTGTTGGTGTGGCTCAGGAAAACTGCCACTCATCCTGCTCACTGGGGGGCATTCCGCCTTCATTATCATTTCGGACAGGACCCGACAATCCGGATACTTGTTCCCTGCGGGAGGCCCACGAGCTCCATTGGACGGATAAAACTTTTGAGGCCATGAGATTGGTTGGAATTGCCCGTGAGGGCCCTCGATAAGTGCCGTGCATCAGGCACCACGATGTCCATGGGTGTCCCCCCTGCTCGGTTAGAGTTTTATGCGAGCCAGGAAATTCTTTAAAAGATCTGTTCTTGGCATCTCCAGATCCACTTCCTCCCGGGTCTGCTCTTAACGTTCTCAGAAAAAACGCATGTCTCACTGTCTTTCCCGTGGGCACCGACAAGGATGAAAATGGAAGAGGGAAGCCGGTGGCTCGAGAGCGGTCATGCCTCGTGGAAGTGTTCACATTGTATACGTCGTACTTGTAGATTTTGTAGTTGTTTGAATAGCTCAAGTTTAGTTGGAATTGGAGGGAAGTGTATCAAGTAGATTACCTTGTAGATTCAATTGATGGATCTCTAGATCTGGTGGAGCTGTATATACCGGTATAACACTTACATAAATTACGGTACTGTATGCCCAGTCGGTGCGTCCACCTCTTAGTAGTGTCCATATTGGTATGCCAAGTTTGTTTATGGTTTCTAACATGGCAAAAGTGATTGATCACTACTCCGTATCGTACGCGACCCAAGGAAAATGTATAGGGGGAGTCTGGGGGACGGTAGAGTAACACAAGTTGGCAAGATCGCTTTTTGGAAACTTAGAGCATAGCTTTTAACAGCCCTATGCATTTGCCTTTAAGAGATGATTTACCACAGGACCATGTCATATGAGGAAGCCTCCTTTTTTCCATTCGAGTCATTTGACGCATCGAGAGACAAGGTTATCTGAGAGCAAATATGAATTAAATAGAGGGAGAAGGGTCCTCACATCTGCGTTAACGACTCGGGTAAAAGTCGAAGAGGCTGAATGGGAGATCCTGTAATTTGGGGTGGGGTTGAGTAGGAAGTATGGCAGTATGCAGCTCTTCATATATACGGAGTATAAATAGAAAAATGATATGGTACTCGGTACATGATATGTAACTTACATTATTTCTTGTAGTGAAATATTTGACATTATCTAAATGTCAATTCATCTCTGCATAAAGCACATGTGATCTGGATACCACGCGTGTCTTGTCATCAAGCGTCAACACTTTGCTTCCTCTTCGCTCGCCACTTGTGCGTTGCTTCTTCAACCTTTTCAAGACGCCACTCGCAGGTTTCCGCAAACTCGCAGGTCCGACATTTAAACGCTTCTTCAATGGCTACACCTTCCGCTTTACGTTCTCCTTTCCACCATGCCATCTCGTGCTCAAGGTACGATTTTAATTCCTTCTCGTCCATGGCGAAGGTTTTGCTCCCTAAAACCTCACCCTCACCTCGAGAGCGATATTCAGCTTTCAAAACTTTTCCCAGAGAGGACGCGCCATCAGGAATAGTGGTTTGAAATTCTTTTATCATGAGTGCCCAGAGTGTACCTAGACTATTGTGCTGAAGGAGAACATCAAGAGAATTTTGACTGGAGGGAAGACTGTCTTGGCTTGGATCGGGGGATGTTTGAGCATCCAAAAACTCATCATTAAGACTCCCTACTTGGGCGATGAAAGCGTCAGAGAACGGTTTGTCTGGGTCAAGTTTGTATCGGTCTGAAAATACGGAAAAGTCCACCGCCTCCGTCGCAAGAGCGGAAAATAAGTGGTGGTACAGCATAAGTTGCATTCTGGTTGGCCGGAAAGCTACCTCCGTAGGTAACGATTTCACGCCCCGTGTTTTGACATCGCACAAATAAATCTTGTTGGTTTGAGTCCGTCGTTTGGCCCTGCTGGTAGCTTTCGGAGAGGTCCCTTTAGCTGCCTTGAAGAACTCGGATATTGTTGCCTGGTCTGGAGGAACCTCATTCTTGGAATTTGAGTTTGGACTTTCGGGGGGCCTTTCCAAAGTTTCTTCAAGATCTGCATCTGGACAGATGTAGCTCAGCTCATCGATAACGCCGTTCACCACCAGTCCATCGATTGTGCCCCAAACTTCTAACTCGCGTGTTTGGCCACAAGTTCGGAGTGACTGGAGGCCTTGTATGGAATTCCATATCCGTAAGCCCCAACGATCCTCTATTGTCTTCACTTCGACTTCAACGGTCGTATGGACTTGATCTTCTAAAACTTGGTGTACTCGACTTCCTTGCTTCATTGCGGGAGTACGCTTTTTCCTTCCATGTAGGGTCAATGTGTACCAGTATTGCAATTCACACCATGCCGGTGATATTAGATCTGTGACCGAGAGTCCTTTCCTAGGTGGTGTGCGAAATCGTTCGAGGGGTGATCGCGTATCGGGCGGTTTAGCCTCTGTCGTCTTTTTTCCCCCGTTTTCTACGGTATGTGGAGGAAGAGGCTTCGTGCCTTTAAGTTGCTTGCTTACTAGCCGCTGCAGAGTCAGCCAGAAATTCAACAATGGCAGAAAAGATCAGAGTCTTACGGTCCAAGTAGGTGTCGCCTCCGCTAACAGATTCGTTGATTTGTTCAGCCACCTCGTCTGCTGCCTTTGCAGCCTCAAACAACGCAGACCTCCCCTCCCTCCCCTCTCTCCCAAGGACACGAGGGAGACGAAGCTTCCGCTGCGGTTCATAGTGTTCAACAGGGCTAGTAATGGGATTGTCTTCTGAGGTGGATTGCACAGTTAATATTTGTGCCAGCAATTGTTCTTCCTCGGGGGAAAAATCAGAACCGTAGTTGCTTTCCTCGTCTTCAAAAGCTGCACCCCCCAAGGTTGATTTAGCAGGACTGTGGGTGGACATCCCGAAAATGGTCCGTGATTGTAGTCAATGACGACTCCAAGTCTGATTTATCGCGAAATAGGCGCGACCACACGGGATCTTGATCTAGCCGAAGTATCGCCGCGTACTGTACTTGAGTAGCGCTTTCAAAACACTCCAGGGCTTCCTGTTGCTCCCATCACAACCTTGGAAGCTTTCAAAGGCGTTCCCAACTTTTTATCAGGGATTTTAATAATGGAAAGCGCCGAAAATGAAAATGTTCTCTCCAAAGGTGATACCTCGTCTTTGAAAACAGACTTCCATTAACGTGCAGTACGCACCAGCCGCTTGCAGGTGGCTAGGCCACCCATATCGCAAGTGACCCTTTGATCTGCCCCTAAATCCTGCCCATTTCAACCCATTTCAACCCCTTTCGCATGTTTCAGCCAAATCGACAGCTTCTTCGTATTCAGAGTGTGGATATTTTATGATGCATCGTCAGCAGACACTTCGCCATTCATTCCGCTGCCTGGGGTGTCACCAGGCTACTTCAATAGGATCTGAAACGTGGAGCTTACCACCAATAACATCTCAAGGACTCGTACATCGCCCGTCTCCCTTTGCTTTCTAACGATCGATTTGCTGCACCTGAAGGGAAGCAAATTATCACTCTGATATACTCAGATTAGGCAACAGAAGACATATACACCTACTTCCTACCCCTCAGTCAAATTGAGAAGACAATCTCGAGGGTTGTACCTGAACCGACGCCTCGTACCTGCACCATCCTGGACTTCAATACGACGGGATCCTCACTGCAGGTGAATTATAAACATCACGTGCCTCATTTCATCTCGAGATACATTCCTCTCCATCAACACTTAATTGTTTCATGTTGATACCAAAAAGATGGCATCGACATCAGAAATGGACAATCACCCTCATTCGACATCGGCTCGAACGTTCACTTCCCTCCCAACCGAAATTCACCTCCTCATCGCCTCAAACCTCACCTATCCAGATGCCCTCTCCCTCAAACAAACAGACCGATATTTCTACGACCTAGTATATACAGGCGTAAATCTAAAAATCGAATGGTTGATCGAGCGTCGCAGACTACATCTCGATTGTCCTCACGATAAAGGTTGTGAACTCGGTAGCGATATGAGATTTTGTCGAGGGAGCGTTAGGTATTTCCCTCTTCTTCACCTTCAATATCTCAAATTTTCCTCTGTCTAATTGCTATACCAGACTTCTGATGAAACGACGTCGCGAACACGGCGAATGCGAGAGCCGTCCCGATGGTCGAGGTTGTCTGGTGTTCGGTACGAAGATTTGCACGTATCAGCAGAAGGCAGTTGGCAAGATGTCGATGTTCCAATGGTTCTCCTGGGGAGTGCTAGGGAGGGTTGGGACGTTTCTTTGGTGGATTAGTCTTGCTTTGCTTGGAGCGGCTGCTGCGTGGGTATGGATGAATCATCAACGACCGAGAGAGGTTATTTCGACTACTGGGGGTGTTTCGCTGCTTGGGTAGAAATCTGGTTTGGTAATGAGTTCTCATTGGAGGATATTCCGGCGGTAACACATGTGACAACTAGGTCGTTTGATGAATTGATAATGTATAATGAAAACCAGCGGCTGCGTGTCAAGCTGTATGAGTAATAAAGTAGTCTATTATGGCATACACTTAATTCAAGTCGGAACATGAGATCGATACAAGAACAAACTTTATACATAACCTGAATGATTCAAAGTTTTCTGAAATGGTAGTCATAGAATGGTATCGATTCTCACATTAAGAAGCCAAACTTCAAACCAATTTTCCCGTTTTATCCTATAACACTGACTTGTTGCCCCAGGTTCTCCACGGCGTTCAGCAAGAATTACGCCATGAAAGTTGATGAAACCCGTACCAGCGATAACGTCCGACAATTCCGGATATCACATATCGAAAACCTTCCCTCTACTATCTCGCAACGAATCCCAATAAAGTTTCAACATCGTTACAAAGTCTATATCCATATAAATATTGTCTTACGTCGACCACCTAATACTCTTCGGTACCCAAAGAGAACCAGCAATCCCAACAATCCTGTAAACCCCAAGCTATTCTTCAGACTCCCTAAAGATAATAAGAACAGAACCCATAAATCCACATACTAAATCTCACACCTTCGCATCCTTGGGAGCAGGTTATGGATTTAAGACTAGTAGCGGACTTGGTACTGGAGATTGAACAACTTCGTGATTTCACGGGTCCCGTGTAATCAAAAGTCACGATGACGGCTCTGATCTTTTCGTTTGGGAAATGGAAGGGGCATTCTTTGGTATCTACAGTAGTAGATCGATGGTGTCGGGTTGAGTAAGACGTTTGGTTCCGCCCCATGTCTTATCTAGGACGGAAGTGTTCCCTTCCCAGAGAGGGTAATTATGTGTGTAAAGCTATTTCCGGCCGAACCAGGAGATGCCCCCCGGAAGTCTCCCTACTGCCTGTACTTGAAGAACGGTTTGGTAAATCGAGAATCACAGTTTCCTGTACCTATCCACCGGTTACTTTGCACGAACATTTTGGTTGTGAACTTATGGTCTTCCCCGAGCTAGAATGATAGCTAGAATGTATTAGAATTGACAGCGCCACTTGATACAAGAATTCCTGTACGTCAATTCATATTCCCCCAGAAAGAAAAGTATAGATATTTAACTAGTTGTTATTTAGGTACAAATTGCTTTTTATAATTTCGCCTGAGTTCATGTTAGGCTTGAGAAATAAGGTTGAACATTGAGAACAAAGATCACTAGTAGACAGAATCCATAAATCATCCCCCCATTGATAATCATCTGCTAAGCGAGAGAATCCTCAAGACGTGGACCTGACTTGTATTTACAGATCACGTGTTACAAAGTGGCTTTACCGTTTTCGGCAAGCCTCGGCTCGTGATGAGAGCAGCCGACATGGATGGAGATATGCTGAAGAATAGGGGGCTGAGATAATTACAGGACCTCGGAGGAAACTAAGAAGAAAAGAGTGTAAGAAACACGTTGTTTATATATTTCTTCGAACTAAGTTTCGCTTGATTCACTGAAGTCTGCTTGTAAACGCTCATACCGAGTCATACGGAAGTTTCCGTTTTCTTTTGTCCTGAATCGGGAATACCAAATCCGTGGACCCCTACTTTCATCAGCGGTTCCGGCCAATGGTCACACGTCGCAGGAACCTTCTTCTTTCAACTTTTATCTCTCAACACCAACAACCAGCAATGCGCCTGCGATAATACTCTACCCAACCATGGCAGTCTTCGCGATCAAGGCGGCAGGTCGTGCGGCCTTTCGACGATCCCGCCTACCAAGTAAACCTCCAAACGTCACGACCAAAAGACACACCAGCTCACGAACAAAGCCCGAAGACGACCCCTCCATCGGAGGTACCTCCATCCCAGTTCCCAACACCGTCGCAACTCTGCCACTCTGGCAACGACTTGGACCTTTGTCGCGGGGCTTTCAGGCATACGGGAACAGTCAGAGAAAGCGTCCTTATACCACTCAGTTCTGCAGTTCGCTGGTGATTTACTTCCTCGGGGACCTGTCGGCGCAGAACATCAACGGCGATGAATATGATCCCAAAAGGATGTTACGATCTCTAATAATTAGTGCCGGATCTTCGATTCCAAGTTATAAATGGTACATATTTCCCCTTTGGGGTTCGAGAGTAAAGTACTAATTTGCGACTAGGTTCATGTTCTTAGGGAATAACTTTAACTACTCCTCAAAAACCCTCTCCCTAGCCACGAAAGTCATAGTCAACCAAGCGTGTTTTACGCCAATTTTTAATACATATTTCTTCGGCATGCAGTCTCTACTCTCGGGAGACTCTTTGGCAGAAGTCTGGGATCGGGTCAAGAGGACGGTTCCCACGTCTATGCTGAATAGTTGCAAACTCTGGCCTGCAGTGACAGCATTCAGTTTTACGTTCGTTGAGGCGCAATATCGAAGTATTTTCGCGGGAGTCATTGCGATTGGGTGGCAGACGTATCTCAGTTATTTGAACCGACAAGCTGAGCTTGCGGGGGCGTTGGAGAAATCTGGCACCGGTGAGAGGGATGTTATAAAGGGAGTTGATGAGGGAGTGCGCAAATTGGAGGCGTGAGTAGACTGTTGGTGTAAATTATATTTTGGGCTTTGGGAATTCGGCGATACCACGTTGCATAGATGGATGGCGTTTGAAACCTGGGACTGGATTTGGAGTTTTGGTGGAAATTTAGAGGTCTCTCGTCAGAGAGATACAAGAGAACGGCATACAGATAGAGATATAGACTAGTCACAGCGACTCTGGTTCCTTTTTTTCTTAGATGGATGGGTAATAGATACAAAGCGAATAGACAGTCCACATTTCTGCAGTTCTTATGAGTATAAGCGATTAGCGATATGATTTCCTCCCGCTTGTACAAATAACCCCCTTATATGAATGTATTACTGTGCATGGAATGTTTTGTGGTTTCATTTATTTCCAAGAATTAGGTAGCACCATCGCTATGTAAGAAATCTAGTATCTCAATTATGTCTCTATAAATCTCTATAGAATCTCACCAGACTCACTATTCTTCGCATCTCTTTCACAGCTCCCCAGTCTTACTGATGTTTGATCACTTAATACTCAAACTCCTACACTCCTTCAGGTCTACCAAAACTGAATCACTGTAGAACTACACTTATACTTGTTCACAACACTACGCTATTGATATCCCTTTGAAATAGACAGATATCTGTATACCAACAAATCATCAAGATCCCTTCTACAGCGATAATCTCACTACGTTTGGTCTCAAAGAGTAATGTAGGAGACACCACTGTACTAAATTTATTTTATCACAAGAGCCTCACTGTATTTCCTCACTCTTGTCTATGAAAGCTTTTATTATGAAATACTACCTACCCTACCCTGAAACTCCTCATACTAAGTTTTATAACTATCCGAAAAGAATTTTGATTTGAATCATTAACTACCTGAATCATCTCTTACATCTTATGATATTTAGAAATCCTCTGTGAAAAACCGTAGACCCCACGATCGGAAAGTAACTGAGTTTCTGTTTGGGACGGTTAAAAAAGTAAATTCTAGAGTTATGACGATATACCACACCTGCGTTATCTTTCCACCAATAACCAGCGGTCATCGTTCAGGCCACGGCGTTACGAGGATCTTCTGAATCTGTGTAGATATTTGTTGGCTTGTTAAATATTAGAACGTGTACTGGGTTATTCTGCAACGCGCTTAGAAATGGGAGCATATTATGCTTCACGAACTCCGGTCTGGTCATACGTGCTCTCTGGATTTCTGTGGGGTCGCAGGCTTGGAAAATGGCACACAAGCTAGTTATGCTACCAGAGTGTCTGTTTGATATTTGATGATGGCTTTTGTTCTACCATAGGCTGCTCTCGAGTCGTCACCTCCACCTAGGCTGTCCTTCGATGGAATACTGTTTCGAGGTACATACTGGCTGTTGGTAGAGTCTACCTTTTTCCCTTCGGAGGCCATGCTCCACAGTGAAGCACTAGCTGCGGAATGGTTCTCCCCGTCTCATGGGACTTCTGGTACTGCGCATGCCCATATAACCAAGGATGACTACATCTGAACAGAATCTCTGTGCTATACGTACTTCGCGACCGTAAACGAGTCTTCCCATGAGGTTTTGGTTGCTTAGCGTGTTTACCACTTGTTGGTCCTGTTCCCTCGTGGCATATTCTACAATGCCGAAGGCGAGTTAGCGAGTGGTCCTTAGAAATTAGTCGACAGAAGACATGAAACTTACCCGAATCCCAACGTATCCAGCGGAACATCGTCCCATCCATCACATCAATCCAACATTTCATCAATGGCTAAAAAGAAAAAAGACTCAAAAAGCTAGCTACGTATAGGCGCCCACCTTCGACATTCCATTCAGAAGTAACAACACATCTGCAAATAAGACCTCTCCAGCTGTCAATGACGTCCCATAGGCCACAGAAACAAATCCTTCTAGGTTTACGTCAACAAGACGTGCTGGACCAACAAGGTTTGGGTATTTTAGCCAAATTGCCGCGCAATACTCTCGAAAAACTGGACTCTATTTCCTGGCCTGCTGTATATTGCATTTGGGATATTGATATCTGGATATATACCTTCTCAGGTCAACCAGGAACTCGTGGAGTCGCTTGATACGAGGGCAGTTGCCTTGAAGCACGTTCGCGAGTTCGTCGACACCCCGGCCTGATAGAAGAGTCAGCTTCGAATTTCTGTACTGAATCTACCGTACTTACCTGCTGCTTCTTCCATCCGCTTCCACTCGTGAAAAGCTGGCTTGTAGAACTATGTCTAGACCCTTTCTTTCTCTTTCTCGTTTTCTTCCAGTGACTCGGCCTTGATCATCTCGATAGCTTTGATAAGTTATGTTATTTTATATATATAGTGCTTCAGTAAGGTAATATACTAGAGTGTTAGAAGAGGAACAGTCATTTTAGTCGTATATGAAGATGCGAGGTTAGTTAACAGTGTTTATACAAAGAAACATAGCAATATGTATTCTAATTTTTGACACCTGCTAAGACATATGGTAGGTTTTAACCTTTTTACCCAGGTGAGAAGTCATGGGGTGTGTTGATGGCACCTTTCACATTATCCATACATAGAGAATATTCTAGACAGCATCCAGATCGCTGTTCGCGGTGGATAATGTTGTTGGTATGAATTAGTAGTAACATTAGGAGCAATGTAAGATAATATGAAAATAAACAAGTACTAGTATGGGGGGAGGAAGCTCAGAGCAAAAGTTATACTGATCTAATCAATGATAAATAGAAAAACATAACCCTTTGTATGTATATTTCCTGTAAAGCAGTTTTGTAATAGGTTCAGATATGCGATTTGCACGATTGAAAATTTTCTGCGTGTTTTGACTGAACGGGAGGTGACCAAACTGGTAATTTGTTGCTATTCCAGTGATCACCCTGGACACAGAATACGAGTATTAGCGGTAAGGGGGGTGACTCACGTGACTATCACCAGCATATTACCGGACTTTGTAACCCACACTGTTTAGCTTAGGAATAGGATAACCATACCACATGATTATACCCGTAGCATTGAATTGGTGTAATAATTAGCTCATTTGTTCTGCTTAGGCCAAATTACTTTTTGTCACTTGACTACCAAGGCCTCTAGGCAATGTAGATAACTTGTTTACTCAAAGTTCTCTAGCTACTAAAGTATAGTAAATAACTAGTAGAGAAGTACGATTAGCTTGATCAACTCTGATAAGGCCAACCTTGTTTTAAGTAACTTGAGTACTCCAAGATCTTGGAATGTTGAAGTATAGTAAAGAACTAATGGAAAAGTACTAAATCTTCCAACAACGACACTGTATCTGCTTCAATTTACTTTACAAACAATATAGAAGATCTGAATTGAAACAGTTTTGTTAGGATTAAAGCAATTATCTTGATTTTTAAAGCCACTAGTAGTCTTACAGTAATCTCAGTATCTTAAACCAAACTTTTCAAGCAATGTCGCCTCCTGCTTCTAGTTCCCAACAGAGGAAATAGTACGTTTTCTGGCTGTGGGTGGTGAATCTAGGACTTCTTGCCTAGCTTTGACGGAGTCCAGGAAGTCCTTGTATATTGTGTGAAAGCCCTTCTTTACTTCGTGAACCTTCTTGAAGGGCACCTCACCGTTATCATATCTCTTTTGTTCCTCTATCCCAAAGGAATAAAAGAGTGACGCTGGTTTTTGAAGAAGCTCCTCCAACATTTCCTTAGATTTGCCCATCTGTTTCGCCTCCTTGACTTTCTTGTTCTTGACCGTTTGTGCGACCTTGAGTTTCGGTGGGAAATCTTGGACGTGGACAAGCTTGTAGTATTCTTCGGACTCCACGTCGTTCTCGTCAAAAGCGTTGGTGGTGGTCTTGTATTTTTCAAGCAGAGCCTGCTCTTTGTTCCTGTTGTAGGCCTTCTTTTTCGCTTTTTTCTCATTGATTACACCCTGCTTCTCTAACGTAATCCGTTTTTCCTCTTCGTCCTCCTCGAACGCCACATTCTGTCTGACGTTAGAATCGGATTTCGCTGTAAACAAATTACAGTATCGTTCCCCTTCGAATCCTGTAATACCGTGGGGGATTATCTGCGCCTTTGTCATGACAATTGTGCCCGGTCGCATTCGATATGACAGTATAGCCTTTTCCCCAAGAACGTTGTTCACGTGCGCTCCATCTCTATACCATCCAGAAGTCGTAGTCTGCGCCCAGCACTCAGAGGCATCTTCCTCGTCTCTGTGGAAGTCCGAGACGGCATTGAATATCGCGACATTGACTGGATTGTTTTGAAGTTCGCTATAGCGAAGGAGCATGTGGTGTTTCACAAGCTCCTCTCTGTGCTGCCTGGCCTTCTCAAATCCATTGGGGTCCACTGCTTTGAAAACTGCCCCACAAGAAGTTTCGGCCTCCAGAACGGCTTTTTGATACTCGAACACTGTGTTTCTACGTTTAGCCGAGGGACTGGCGTCCTCTTGTTTTCCACTTCCCCCAGTGCTCGCATCTGTTGGGATGCAGTTCCGAGGTCCGTACTGGGTATTTGTGGAATCATGTTTATGTCCGTTTACAGGCCAACATCCGAAATGCAACGGTTTGCTACGCAGGCCCTTAGCATCATAAAACACTTCACATCCATCTTTCCATGAGCCTTCAGGATACCGATAGTCGACTTTAGACTTTCGTTCCTTGGTCTCCATTGGGGTTCCTTCCGTCTTTGTCTCATCTTTCTGTTCGACTACTGCTGGCCTCGTCTTTTGAAATGATTTGACTGCTGACAATACAACATCTTCATCCTCGCGTAATGGTCCTGGTATGAAGTCAGGCAATCCAAACTTGAACAACTGACGTCCACATGGCAAGACAACAGCGAAGACCTCTCCGTGTTTGTCGACTATCAGTGCAGGGCCCATAACGTTGGGGTGTGTAGGTACCGATGCCTCACCCCCCTTTTGGTGTCCAGGTTTCTTCAGCCTCGCTTCTTTTAAATCAAAATCCACCACCACAATTCTGAGTATGCGAGCCATAAGATACTCGAAGAACTTATCGTGGTTCTTGATACGGGGTGAGTCGCACCATGGCAAGCTAGGGTCTACTTCGATAATGCGACCTAAGGAAAAAGTATACGTTAGTACGCAATGGAAGACCAAATCAACTGTAATCTTACGTACCTGCTTCGTTTTCCAAACGGACCCATTCATCCCAAGCACGCTGATAGTTTCCCCAAACTCTATCGAATTCTTCCTGATTCAATCTAGCGGACTCGAGCTTTATGTCCTCGATGTCCTCCTCTTCATACGACGTGAAGTGTGGTGGCTTGATCTTCGTCGTATTTGTGTTCTTCGCCAGCTGGGCAAGATATGTGGTAATGGACGGATACAACACATTCGTATCCAGTTTCCAGCCAGTACCATAGGCCTCTTCTGGTATCGTAATGATTGAATCCATGATTAGGGTGGTCTGTTTGCTGATTGTAATTGTGACTATGTTTGCTGAGTCGAGATTGTGTGTTTGGGTTTGTCGATTTGCTTTGTGTTGTTTTGCAAAATCATCTCTGTGAAAGGGCCGACGCGTAAATTATAGTACGAGAATACATTATTCACGGGCGAAATGATGCAGTGATTTTCGGAAATGAACCATCCTGAACTGCGGGGTATCATGAGACATTTCCTATGCCTCTGATAACCGATATGAAAATGCCGACTTGCTAGTCTAGTGAATCTGAAAAGGAAGGCCATAATAACAGACACATGGTGGAGAGTATGGGCATTACATTATTCATATAGATACTAGGAGCTTTCTAGAAATATATGTTAAGAGAAGTGTACAAGTGTTTATGATGATGTGGCTTCAAATTGGATGGAAAGAGCAGCCATTAAATACCCTTTCAGAAAGTGCATGACGTTTGTGCAGAATGGCTATGAATAGAGTGTTATTTAGTTTGAGAATACTCTCCCAAAGTCTCATGCGAATAATGGTAAACAGAAACGTATCATATGGGACTCTAAAAGCACGTTTTCAGCAAGTGTTTGCTTGTCTGGTGGTTTTTTCTTGTCACAAGACAAAGACACAAGTATACCTCACCGACCAATAAGAACTAATTTCAACAATCAATCAAAGATTTAGGGCAGGTAAAGCTGCTTTATGAACAACCTTTTAAGATGAGCTGAAGTTTTGATCACGTCAAATGACCTCTAGATAGCACACAGGCACGCTGATTGTGTACAGTACATAGATCTTATGAAGACAAATTTTATGAAGACAAGTCATCTGCCTCAAATAGATTACTTTGTTTCCAAGAAATAGGTAGCCATGTTAGCGAACAATTCGCGCCAATATGATTTCAAGGACGGGCGCATAAAGTCATATCCTGCGCAATAGGCCCAAGTCAAAATCATATTCGCGCCTGTGACTCTAGTCAGTCTCCAGTAGAGAAAAACATACTTGCGCGTTACTCTTGATTAGAACTTAAACCCCTCGTCCTATGGTCATGATACAATACCAAGAAGACTGCTTTCTCAAGCCAAACAACAAGGGATCATGTTTTACTTAAACAGAAACATCATAGGACTACTCACAAGATAGGCGATGAATGATCTTGACCTGAAGCAAAGCCTATTCTATTGAATTCACCTTGTCAAGATACCTCCTCCTCCTCCTCTTCCTTGTCAGCCTCCACAAGTATATCCCCAAAGCTATCAAATATAAACGCATTCGCATCGCAACCGCAGAGTCAACCGAGGGTATGTATTGGGTTTTGAGGAGATGGGTTGGTTGTATTTGGGGGTTGGTATGTGAATTCTTCCTCAGCGTATGGTGTACTTGTTGAAGTTGAGAGTTTTGGACGTTAAGAATACCTTCCTCTTCAAGTAGCAATTCTCCATTACCCAGGATTCTATGACGAAGATGGAGGGTTCTCGGTCTCGGTTATTACTTTACCTCTACTAACCTTTTTACATTTCCATTCCCATCATAGAATTCGAATCCCAGCTCCCTTGGAAGAATACCTTGACAAAATGGTTGGCTGGCACTAATGAAAATATATTTTATAGCCATCTTTTATTGCTACTGTAGGTACGTGTTATCAGTGGAACAGCCAGACCAGAGTATCAAAGGTGGCAAGAAATGAGTATCGATTACGGTAGAGTTCTAAGCTACGTACGTACAGTACTAACTCAGGGACTATTCACCCTAAAAGGGAATATCAAACTGGCAAAAGAGTTCAGGCCTAACCTCCAGTCAACGGGGGCAAGGCCTTACATCTCTCGGCGGTCGCAATTATTTCCTCACTACAACTTATTAGTAAATCTCTAGAAATAAATGGAGAAAAACTTACACTTTTTTGAGCGCAGCGACACTGAATAGCCCGGGGGGGGGGGTAGGTAACAGTTAATGGTGCGGCGCATATGGGAAGACACACACTAACTGACTGGGCCAGGCGGACAGGTTTAATCCCAGTTTTGGTGACGGCCAAATGTGCTAATTAGGAATATCAATATTGTTTTGCCATTTGTGTGGGGATTTCGAGGAAGCGACGCGTTTTGATTGGTTGCGTGGAAACTTCGGGGTTATTCTGGGGGTTTATCGCAACGGGAGTCAAACCAAAAGTTCATCTAAACCAGAACCTGAGAACAACTTGTCGATTACCAGTTTAGGTACCACTCAATGTGGATTGAGTTCAAATAGAAAGATTGTCAAGTTATCAGCGGATACGCAAAAGATAGCCAACCCCAAGAAGTTAAGCTACGCTACCTCACGGAAAGCGCCTACGATAGACGCATTCATGCCTGGAACAGCTGTTGAGATCTTGGTTGTGGATGTTACATCACTGGGGCCAAACTATCCCAGCCAACGATGCTGATGAGGATGGAAATGGACACGGAACTCACTGCTCTGGTACTCGAGATGCGAGGCGAGGAGGCGAGGAGGCGAGGAGGCGACGTCGTCTACCAACCTCCTTTCAACACTGAACCAACATTAAACACTATTCCATTAGAATTTTCAAGAGCCGCATACACTACTGGCTAGGCCACTGGGCCATCAGCATACATCTCCCCTTCCATCCATCCCTCTTCACTTTCACGAACCCCACAATTTCCGCCCCTACTCCGTAGGCCGTATTTTTATCTTCGTTCCAATTTACTAGGTAAGAGATAAGCTTAAAGTACATTCTCTTGCCGTGGAGGTTCCGTGACCCCGTGCAAACGTGTGGGTGGCCCGCGGTAGCTATGCTATCTAGAAAGAAAGAAAGATAGAAGAACGATTTCCGGGGTCTTTATAAGATACCTCCTCTGGCAGATATTGTATTACGAAGACTGAAACCCGACTTTCTCATGAATGAGTATTTTGATATCCTTCCCCTCCATGACATGACACCCCATAACCCTCATCATCCATCCCACAACCCAACCCACCCACCAAGCACCAACCAATCAATCAATCAATCAATCAATCATGAATCACGATCCCACAGATAATGAGTTACTGTAGCTCAGGAGCATGTGTAGTACTATACTGTACTGTATAATCAAAGTACCTCCCTCAAACTCAACACCCAAAATACCTTTTCCAAATCCCGAACTCGAACACGTAAGAAGAGCAAGGCAAAGAGTTTATTGACTCCTCCTACTGGGCTACTACAACTTCGTTACACACGTGCACCCAAAAATATACAACCGCCCTCCAATCACCCCCATCCCCTATTATAGAAAGGTACTGTAGTACAAGTTGTACAACAACCCAGTAGTCCAGCCAGAGCCAGCAAGCAAAGAAAATAAGCGAGCATCACACAAAACACTCACTTACATACACCCCCTTACAACACTCTTCCCCTTTCTCTCCCTTTCTCTTTTCCCTCCCTTTCCCTCCCCTTCTTACAAGCTTAAAGTAGGTCTCCCTCATACCTCTGCGTTATCGCTTACCGTAATCTCACAGCGCATTTTCACAACTTACTTAATCAAGATGAACAAAGTCTAATCTGAACTGATGTGTTCTGTTCTCATTCCATCTTATGATTCTCATCTTATGATTCTCTTATCTTATCTTATAATTCTTATGATTCTTATCTTATCTTATTCACCCCTCAGCCCTCACTCACTCACCCCCTCACCCACCCCCCCAAGAAAAGAAGTACAGGTAAGTCTTTATTATACAATTCCCTTTCCCTTCCCTCCTTCACTCCCCCCCATCTCTCTTCTCTTCCCTCCATCCCTCAATATAAACCCAAGTTATGTATATGTATAAGTTACTACTTTTCCCTGCCCTCAAAAAACAAATCAAAAAAAGTCGCCCTATTCCCCTGAATCCATGTATGCATGCATATATAAACAGCCGGCCGCTAGAATCAGAAAGAACTACCACCACCACCACCCATGAAAAAGAACGGAGAAAAAAATAGTGTATACCGTGAAGAAGAAAAAACCAAGAACAAAAAACGCTCACACACGCTCGTGCATCATTATCATTCATCAATCAAAGTCTGTCTCTCTCTCTCTCTCTCTCTCTCTCTCTCTCTTCCTCAAAAAAGAATTCGAAAGCCAAAAAAGCCATTAAAACCCCCTCAAACTCATATATAAGCCCCCTTTGACTGTCCTCCCCCTCCCCCTCCCCCACCACCACCATATCCCGGCGGCGTCCTACTCCTCTCCCTCGCATCCCCACCCGACGCCTCCCACTTAGCCTTCTGCTTCCGATAGTAATCCTCCGAACTCTCTCGAATCCCCGCCTCCTCCTGCTTCTCCCTCTCCCTCCCTTCACGCTCCCGTCTCGGGGGCGTGAGATCCCGCCTCCTCTCCTTCCCATCCGCATTACTAGCGATCCACTCCTCTTCCGACGATTCCTCACCCACGTAACTAGGACGTGGAGCCTCCGTTCGCGTATCACCCTTAACAAGTCCCAGTCTTTCTTCCTCCGTGGCGTCCTTCATGGTCCCGGCACTCACGCTGGTTCTATGTTGGCCTAGACCTTTGCGGATCATGGGCGATCGAGAAGGTGGGTCAGGTTCTTCTCCGTGGTTTGCGGCGGCGTCAGCTTGGCCCCTTCGGAACATATGTTGAAAGGAGAACTGTCTGCGTGCGGAATGGGGAGGTGGTGTGGGGGCTGCAGAGTTGGGATGCAAACTGCTTCCTCGACTATCAATTCGACCTGGTTCGTCAATTATGATATGGCGCTCACCGGCGCCTTTGTATTCAGTGTCTTGGTAATAAGCGGGAGCTACATCGTCCCCTTTATACGCGGATGGGACGGCAATCTCAGTCAGAGGAACTGGATGGAGTGGACTTTGAGGACGCATGGAAACGTTACTACCAAATTGAGAACGGCGTCGATTCGGAGACATGACAGATGTAAAGCGCCCAAATACAGACGACCCTCTTGTAATTGGCCTTTCTTCATCTTCGTCTTCTGGATCGGGCATTCGAGACATTCCTAGAGGTGGATGCTGGACAGGTGTTGATGATTGAACAGGTGTTCGAGGAAGTGGGTGTTCAGTATATGCTGGGAAAGCGGCGGAGTTGGCCCGAGATCGAAGACTACCAGCATTTGTTCCGAATGTTGTCCTACGCCTTCGGAGACCATCAAATTCATAAACAGGTTGACCATCTTCGCCAATGGGATCAAGATTGTGAGCCATCTTTTCTTCATGGAGTCTTTTAGCCTCCTCCGCTTCCATCTTGGTCCTTGCTTGAGAGAATCTTCGAATGATAGCGGCCGTTCCCCGAATGGCATCGGCTTTTGGCTCGGATTCAGGCTGTTCTTGTTCGGCAATAGTTCGAACTTGATCGAGGTCACCTGCAAATACAGCTGTATCGGGAACATCTTTGGCAGATTTAGAGAGTTGAAGAAGGACGACTCCAGCACAAATGGTAAAAAAGCCCATCACAACTGTAATGATTGACATTGGAGTTCCCTTGAAACCTCGGAATAGAATAGCGGAAGTGATAATGGTGGAACTTGTAAAGAATACATAATAGGTAGGTGTAACCAAGGCGGCATTAAAAAGGTTTAGGGCTTTCTGGACAAGAGTTAGAGATGTCAAGAAGAGGGGTAATTTTGATACTCACATTGAGATAAATAATCTCGACTAACAAAGTGCAAATTACGAAAACGAACAGGACGTAGAGAAACCACTGATCATACTGCTTCGTTCCACCAATTTGAGAGATGATAGCAGCTCCCAATCCTTGGGTTGCAACAACACTCAGACCTCCGATAAGACTGCAAATCGAAATATATACCATCATGGTCTTGTTTCCGTATCTTGGGCCTGCGTACCAAGCAGTGAATGCACAGGCAATGATAATCACAGCGGTATAAACCAAAAACCCGGGCGCAATAACAAAAGCCTGCATTTCCTGAATGGTAGCAGCAGACGAGGACTCGGGGGCATTGAGGACGATAACCACGGATCCGACAATGCATAGAAAACAGCCAACCTTTCCCACCATACTCAATCGTTCCTTCAGGAATATGGCGGATAGAATGGCAGTAATAACGACGGATAAAGCTCCCATGGGAGTAACCAGAATCGCGTCGGTGAAAGCGTACGCCACAAAGTTGCAAATCTCTCCAATTATCATTAGGGTCATGCCGGTCCACCAGTAGGCATTCTTCAGATATCCATAACCTTCACCTGCCACTTCTTCGTATTTGTCGTTGGCCTTTAATAATCCAACCTTCTTTAGCACAAATGATACACCGATGAAGACACCGGAAGCAATCGCCAGACATATTCCAACGATTTTGAATATGGGAGGCCTGTTTGCTGTGCCATTACTCGATCCACCACCCATTCGTGCGTATAACTGGTGGGCATTTGCCAAATTGTATGCGACGTCCTCCATAATTGCGATTTCGGGCGACAACCGTCCGCCGCCGTCGAAGGGGGGTAATTCTTTTACTGAGACCGATCAACAGCTCTTAGCATGCAACAAGAAGTTATCGAGTATTCGTAATTATCTTCTGGTTCGGATAGAGGGGTAAAGGAAGAGGGAGGTCGGAATTATGGTGTTCTGTTATGAATTGGGAGCGCATGTGGTGTTGGGTATATGCAGCTATTTGGAGGAGAGGCTCTATGAACAGGGAAGAACGTTGGAGGGGGTGGAAGAGAGTCTTAGAGAGATCAGATCGTCCCTTCAATGGCCACGATAGACCTTGGTCGATTCCAGTTACAGGAGAGTGTGGCGGGCTATTCTATACTCTTGAAACGGTAGTCGTGGGAAGAGGTGCAGTGCACTGGTGATTGTTTGGCTCTGGTTTTTTGCAGAGCGAGACGCCGTGAATGGGGTCGGCGGGCCAAATTATGGGTGAAGAGGTAATTCTACTATAAAATATATGGGATTAGGATTTCTTCGAGGGGGTTCTGAATTTTAGTAGCGGTAGCACTTTCGAAGCCGTTCCCGGTTGGAATTGGACTATTTGCGTATCCGGGTGGTTGGTGGTTGGTGTTGAGTGCAATACAGTGCAGAGCAATGCAGTGCAGTGCAGTCGTCTGGACTCTGGACTCGATGGAGTCGGCTCAAGTGGTGGCTTGAGGGGCGTCGGCGGCGTCGCAATCAAATTGCCAGGTTGGTCTGGTAACGGGGCGCAGCAAATGCAAATGCACGAAATTTTGCGAGTACGGGGTGCGCAGTGCAGAGGGAAAAAGGACTCGTAAGGTAAATCCGGAGAAGCTGAAGTTGAAAATAAAGTGCGAATTAATTAAGCTGAAGACGTTTTCGAAGATCAATTAAGAACCTGTGGAAGTTTCAGTGATCAATGGCAATTGCGTGGTGAGTGCAATGCTTGTATGGAGTGTGTTGGGTGTGTTGGGTGTGTGTCTTCGATTGAGTGGTTGGTCGTGAATCCCCTATGACCTCAGACCTCAGACCTCACCTGGGCAGTTTGCGACGGCCAACAGGAGATGGTTCGCTACGCTGCCTTCGGACCGTACCCTGACAAAAAAAAAGAGGCACAACAAAACCTGTAAGAGTGATGCCACCCGAACCCAAATTTCCTCGCTTTCTGGGGTAACAAGAGTGCTTTATTCCCTGATTTTATATAAAATTGATTCGCGGAAAAGATCTACATTCGGCTTCCCCTTGAAGCCATTTTTTATAGAGTTCTCCTAAGAGCCTATCATTTATATTATCCGAGCCCGCATCGGACATTGTTTTCCCTTCAGACTTTTCGACATCCTCGTCATCTTAAGCCACAGAAAGTTATCTTTTGACGGGTTCTTCTTGATATTCAATAACAGTTTTCTTCTATCACTTTCTCAGTGGTCAACTCGCAAAAGCTCCATGATAAACAAAACCCAGACCCCTCATCTAATAAAAGAAAGTGAGATTGCCAGCAACGCTTATCAAAACCCGGTAAGGATTCTCACCCCACAAGTGAGTGGTCCCTCCCGTAGCTCCCCAGCCGGCCAGGCAACGCCCCTCCTAAACCCCATCCCCAACATCTACCATAGTATCCTTCAATATTGTTTCTTCGCTTGCAATACAATAGTAGAACGTCTTGTACATTATTTTGTGCCTGTCAACTAGAAACAAAAATCCCACATAACATCGCAAGAAACCCATCTCCCCTCGCAAGACAGCACCTTCTCAATCAACATTCCAAGGTTCGCGACTCGGCCCCAGAAGAAGAAGGGACGAACATCAAACACCCGCCACCGTTTTCCACCCGAACACTTTTTTTCCGATCTTGACATCGCAACCCCTTCCACTGCACTGTACTCGTAAGCGTATCGTCCTTGCGAGCCTCAAATTTCAGATGATCACCTGTTAAATCTTTAGTCCCCCAACTGTTGCGAAATTCAACAACTCAATGATTCTTTTCTCCTGAACATTACCATTACCTATAAAATTCCAACGAGAAAAAGACTTTCCAGATAAGCAGATAGTGGCGATGATTTATTTATATCCCACCCAGTACTCCGTACAAGTACGGACTCGAGTACCTATCAAGCTTTATATGGATTGGTGCTTATTTCACGATCACTCTTGTCCTGTTCTTGGTTTTTTTCCCCAAGCTTTATCTCGTATCTCTTGGATATCGATTTGCGGAGAATAAATTTAAATTTTGTTTTTCTTTATCTAGCGTGGCGGCGATAATCTTGTCGCGATAATTTGCGCTGGAGTGTGAATGCTTGATTATTAGGTACTTGGACGATGCTGATATTTGTTATAGTAATGGTTGAAAGACGTAATGAATGCTCTTGTTGGAGGATTATAGTATGTAGCGAGTATTTTCAGTTACATGAATGAGACAAGACAAGTCACGTTTTATCCCATAACGTCTAGATCACGTGCTAGGCTACAATTGCTTCTCGTTACCTTAAAGGGTTTTGGTGCCTTAAGTAGATCCTCGAAGGAGTATTAGAGTTAGGTTGAGGATTGTCTGAGAGATAAGGAATTTTAAGGCCTTAAGTGGTTTAAGCGCTAAGATTATTTGACCTCGATCGCTTTTTAACCCTTAAAAGCGATATAAGGCTTAATTCCTACGAGTATCTAAAAAATCTACTGTTTATTAGTTAAATTACATAATAATTAAATTAAATAATCTTTAATAGACGATTAAATTTAAAATAATCTATAAATTCTATAAGGTTAGAATGTTTCGATAATTAATAAAAATTTAATTCCTTAACTCTATAGTAGACCCTCGCTACCGCTAAGCTACAAGGAATACTACGATTACTAAGCGTAGCGAGTATTAATTACGCTTAAAAGTATTATAAGAGGATTAATTCTACTAATTATAGATACAATTTAATAATAGATTTCTTACACGACTATTAAAAGTCCTAAGACTATTAATATCTACCTAGGTAGGCACCTATACCCTAGAGCCGTCGGGTGGCCTATATCTCTAGGGCTAGGTAAGATTTAATATAATTTATAGAGGAATAAAACAAATTACTTATAAGGAGGATAAAATTCTATCTTATTATATATACCCCCCTATGGTTATAGTTGTTATATAATCTTCCTCGAAATACCTAAGTAGCCAGCGAACTATAGACAGCTAATAATTGTTCTTAATACCGTTAAAATTATCTAGATTAGGTATTTCTATAGAATGCTAAAAAAAACTCTAGCGCTAAAAAAAGTAGAAAAAAAATAATTAATAATATAATAGGTTAAAATGTTACTCCTTTAGTAAAAACCTTCCCTAGAGAAGCACTATATATTAGCGAACTAGCAATAATAAACATATCGTTATAATATTAACAGAGTATTAAAGGCTACTAAAAACAACCGAGAACCCTCGTACTCTAATTAGTATTAGATAGTAAAAAACCTATATATTAAAGAAACTCCCTATAAATTAAAGACTTATTATATTTCTACGTCCTTAGTTACCTCGGCTTCGGCCTCTTTATCTAAGTCTTAAGGATATTCTTCTATAATATAAAAGCGGTCTCCTAGTAGTTAAAGATCTTTAGGCTTTATACCGAGAGGCTTTTAACGTTTAACTTTACCTAGTCTAGTAGTAAATATCTATTAATAGATATAGTCGAACGTCCCTTATATACTAAGTACAATAGACTTTATAAACAAATATAGCTTAGTAGTAGAGTTTTTTATTAAGTTCTATTTATTAAGCTACTTAGTATTAAGATATACGCGATTATAGACCGCCGTATAAATAGATCTTATATGCTATTTCTCTAGACCGCTACTCTTAGAATATTTAATAGAAAGGGCGATAAATTTAAATACTCTTTAAAAGTAAAATACCGAGAAGTTATAAACAAAGAACTTTATAATATACTAGCTATTACCCCTATAATCTCTTAGGGTTATCGCTTTTAGTATAGGCGTAGTATCCTCGTCGAAGGGAAAATTATCTATTCTAGTAGCTCTATTAGCTTTCTCTCTCTCTTAAGTTTCTGTCTCTAGCTACTATATCTCTCGAATATACGCCTATAAAGAGTTAGTAAAATAGTTCCTTAATTTTAGAAACCGTATAATTCCCTACCCTAGCGGCTTTAATAGTTTTAGACTACTAATAATAGATGTTTTTAAGGACCGTTCTTTAGTAAGAGTAGAAGATCGGATTTCCCTAACTTATTCTAGGTAATTTCTCTATTAAAAACTCGTCGATAAAACTATTAAACTAAACTAGGTAGTAGAGCTAGGTAGTATTATTATTTACCTTATTAAAGTACTTTTTATAGTCGATTAATAGGTCCTTCTCGGCCTCCTATTAGGCTTTATTTTCGGTAGTAATTTTCTTCTTCTAACGATAGCGTTTAACTAGAGTATCTAGGACTACCTAGATACGCTTTTACTAGACTCTTACCTTATCTTTAAGACGCCTGTTTTCGAGTTGTAAAGGGGTAAGCTATAGGGTTGGTAATATACTTCTAGGAGAATTACTATTTAAACTCGCTACTCCTAAGGGACTGTTAACATCGTCTAGCGTTTACGCCTATCCTCTAGCTATACCGGGCGCTATAGTAGCAGCTAGAGTAGTTAGGCTACCGCCGTTAGTAGCTACTACTATAGTAGTGTAGATTAATAATATAGATACTACTAATAATATAGGATTAATAGGTATGTCTACTATTACTCTAAGAAGATTAGATATATATAAAGAAGTAGTTTTTAGAAACTTATACTAGGGTTTAGACGACCTCTATATATAGCTACTAAACTCGACGTAGGGACTCCTATAGGAGTAGACCTTAATATATACTATATAGGGATACCCGAGGTAGACGATCGATTTAAGTATTAAAGAGGTGTTAAGGCTTAGATATATAGATAAGGATTAGTAGGAGGGAAGGTTAAGGTTATTATAGAAAGAGATAAGGAGATTAATTAATAGAAGTCCTCGACCTCTACTTTCTACTATAGCCTTATCCCCCGCGCCTTCCTGTTCCTCGAAGCTAGAGGCTGGTTAAAGGTTTAAGGTAGTCGGTGGTTCGACGATAACCGTCGGACATACGGCGAATTAGGAAAAAGTGATATTATATATAAAATATAACCTACCTACCTATAAGTAGTAGAACCCTAAAACATAGAATAGTGTTATAGGTTTTATAAATTTCTTTTATATTAAAGAGTTCTATCCTACTTATATTAGGCCTTCTCTGATAAAAGGTATACTATTTACGTTTTTAAGACCTTAACGTTTACTAACTTTCTATATAACATTTTTTTCTAGGTAATAGTTATAGGAAGTCTCTTGGTAAAGTAGCACTTTCTAGCTTTTTAATAACTTTTAAGACCCTCCCTAATATAAAATCTAATGTTTATTAATATTCCTCTTCTAGATTTTAGAAGTTAAGGACTAAAGGGGCACCCGCCCTGTAAGAACGAACCTTTTAACTTTTTAAGGACTTATAAAGACCTTACTATATCTAAAACCTAACGTTTATCGATCTTCCCGATCTATACTTTAGTAGTTAGAGAGTAAAGGGACAGCCCCCCGAAGAAAGCGCTAGTTTTTAATTTTTATTAAGTTAATATCACTTCCTAATCTACTCTTTTTAACTGTTATTAACTATATTAACTACACCTATATTAACTACACCTATATTAACCACACCTATATTAACCACACCTATATCAACTACATTAACTATATTGACTATATTAACTATATTAACTATATTAACTACATTAACCTTAATCTAAATACTCTCTAATAGTATTACTATAATAGGTAGACTTAGAGGAGAACGTCTAATAAAGATTACGTATATCTAAAACAGTGTTAGGTAGGTTAATAGAACTACAGCTCCGCCTAGACACTTAGCCTTACACCGACTCTAAGACGCGCCGCCATCTTAACAATAATTAAATTAGGGGCGATTATTAAGATTAAAGTAGAGTATTTATAATTTAATAGAAGAGTATAAGACTAACGATTACGTCTTTAGTAGATATAACAGTAATAAGGCTAATAACAATTAAGATAAAACTTTCTTATAAGAGGATAATATTACTAGGCTTAACAAGGTATCCGCGGAGGAGATTATAGATATATAGATAGACGAAAAGAGAGATATAGAAGAGGACGAAGAGCTAGAAATAGAAGAACTAGATACGTAGTTATAAACTATTATTAGAGGTAAAGTCTTAGATCCTATTATAAGAGAAATAGCGCCACTACCGCCTAGTTTTCGATTACTATCTTCTACTATACTACCTAATAATTTAGAACCGGTTATACACCTATAAGAAGATAAGAAAATAAAGGATTTTTATTTCGCTATAGGCCTATTTTATATTAGAGAATCTATCTCGCGATAATAGTATCTCTGTCTTCTTAAGGTTTTATCTATCCTTAAAGATATAAGAGATATACGCCGCCTCCTAAGGACTATAGATATATTAAAGAAAGATGTAGAAAAACAGCTACTATTACTATTACAACGCCGCCGTAAAGTGGCCCTTAATTAACACAGCCTCTAAATAGTTAAACAATCTATAAAGATAGATAGTAATAGATCTTCTATCTTTATATAGGTCTATTAGTTCGATCCTTTATATTTAATATACTCTATTCTTATAACCCTAGCACTTAAGAATAAAATGTTCTTTAGGATGGTAGAGCTAGTAGAGGAGCTAACTAAAATATAGTATAGTATAGTATAGACGTCTTTAATTCGTACAACTTTAGGTAAATACGCCCTTTATAAAGATAACTCTCTAGTATTTCTATTAGATTTTATCTTATACTATTGTCCTAACCTTTCCTATACTTGTTATAGAGGAAGTAACTACTATAGTCGGGTATATTTAGTCTAGAGAAATAAGACTACTACTATAAAAGAGCTTAGAGAAGTTATAATTATAATCTAACCTCTAATTATTAGAGCTACGGCCCGCTAAACTTACACTCTCGCTAAACGCTATCCCTCCTTTACTAAGCTATACCTAGATAGTATAACTCCTATTTATAACTATAAGATAATCCTACTTAAAGATAACTTTTATATAATTCTACTAAGCTAGATTATTTGTCGCTAACTAGGACTATCTATAGATTATACTTTTAAGACTAGTTTACCCTCTATTAAGTAAAGTCCTTTTTTAAGCTATAAAATTCGACGGGTAGCTAATTCTATAGCGGGTAATACTATCTACGCTACCGTGTTCTCTAATCTACTATAAGGGGAATTAGAGCTTTTAGTATATAGAAGAGATTATTTCTTATAGTAAAACTAAAAATAACTCTCTATTAGTTTTTTATACTTTATAGATAGATTTAGAATTTACTATAATATATATCGAACTTATATAGGTATATATACTACTTTAATAGAGATAGACCTTCGATAACGTAACCGCTATATAAATTAATTCCCTATTACGCTTAGGCCTTATATAAGCGACCTAGGAGAAGTTATAGCTAGAATAACTAGTCTAGGTAATCTAGATAAAGGGGTAGAGATATAGGTTAGTAAAGAAATAGTAAAAGTTACTACTTTCGTTTATATATTTATTAGTAATATACTATAGTAGTAAAAGAACTTAGACTATAAAGAACAATTAGGGAAGAGGGGCTGCCGAAATTATATAATAGATTAGAGTAATAGGGGAGATCTTAATTTCGATATTATTACTAACTAGAGAATATATTACTACTAAAAGAAGTTAAGAATATATATTAACACCCTTAGTAAGAAGACGCTTTATAAAACATTCTATATACTTTATAGCTTGTTAGACTAACTAACTAGACTAATTAAAATTATACCTACCCTAGATATTATTTAAAGTAGGCCTACCGACCCGGTATATAGTAAATTCTAGGGTATAGCTTATAAAGTTTAGTTTCTTCTTATTAACTCTGTCTTCGATAAACGAGGAGGGGAGGCTTATATAGTAGAATTAAGGTATTTTCTATTTCTACCTAGGTAGGGAAGACTATAATCTATAATTAGATATCTTAAGTCTTAGAAGATATTAAAATATAAGAGGAGTCTAATTGTTATAGTAATACTCCTTCGATGCTAGCTAAAAGGTTTATATATATTAAAAGTATTTAAGAAGGGTGCTCAACTGTTATAAGGGTTTATTGTAGATTAAGAGGTAGTAAATTTTATTATAAACTAGGTAGTAGCCACCGCTAAAACCGTATCGCTTCTCCTTTCTCCTTTAACCTCGACATTAGACTTCGCTAAGATAAGTAAGTATATACGAATATCTAGGAAAGCGTTTTAGGAAATCTACGAAATTTATACTTATCGGAAATCCTAGGCCTTAAGAAGTTAGAGCGTAAGTAGGGAAAACTTACTAGCTCTAAGTCAGCGGTAATTAGGTTTTATAGACCTATACTATATAGACCTCGATATTAATCTTAGTTAGATTATATAAGACTTCGAGGTCAAGGAGGCTATCGCGACGTTGTAATAGAAGAACTTACCTAATGTCCATCTTAGCTTATATCTAGCCGAGCTAGTAAAAGAGTTTAGTACTGTTAATAATATAAATGTATTTCTAGGAGAGGACAAGTACCGGTAAGTTTTAAGCGACAAGTATAAAGTATATAAAAGTATATCCTAACTAGCTTTAGTTTATATAAGAAGCTAGCGGCATTTAGTAACGGGAGAGGTGTTAAGAGATTATTATTATACTATAAAAATATTAGTACGACAGTAAGACTCCTTACTGTAACGAATACTCAATCGGGCTAACTAAACTTGGCTGGGTGTTCGCTGGTTGGTATGCTATGATAAGAAGAAGACTATCGGGTTGTTCACTTGGAAGTGAACTCGTTACTTGTATCAAAGATGTCAAACAAATATGATAAGATTG